>JAZHYW010069253.1:0-13244 GCA_037355805.1 Ixodes ricinus
GGTGAATGGAGCCTGTGTGGAGATGAGGGTGTTGACCTGGCCGCTGACCTTGAGGCGCCCTTGGAGGTTCTAACTAGTGATGGACCGGATCGCGAACCAGAATCTTCAAAGTTCGGCAAATGCGACTTTGAAGGAAAGTTCGTCAAAAATTCGGCAAATGTCTGCGCACGCGCGAGAACGCGATCGAGGCCGTGGATTGCAAATGGACGCTATGCAGTCGTGCGGTTACTATCGTGCCGTGCACGGTGGTGCAGCGTAATACAACCAGCTCAAGACCGTTGAGTACAACCAGTGGTTACGGCGAGGTGTGGAGTGAGTAGGCAACACGGTAACTGCGTTTGTGAGAGAGTGTGGTACTCTTCATTATTTTCTTCCTCAAGAATAGAAGATCGACCAGTAATTTACGCAGTCCACAGCGCAAGTAACAACTGATGCGGTACATTCTGGATGACCTGATTTTCGTTTGACATTTCCAGTGATGCAACGAGGTAGTTGAAACATTGGCCGACAATTACTTTAAAGCACTCCTCGCAATTATAACAGTTCTGTTTTCGGCTCAGAAGTAGTGTGTGCCGCTGCGCTGCGCACTCTGCGCGAGTGTGTGGGCCACCCTTAATCTGCAAGTCCAATGGCCATATTTTTTCCTTCCTGTAACATTTGTTCGTCCGCGTCTAAAACGTCAAACTGTTGTGTGTGTGTCTATTCATCAACTCACGGAAAGTTGGCTGGCAGGCGCCTCAGCGTACAGGTTTGTAACCTTTCTGCCAGCCGCGCACGCTTCCCGTGTTCTACTATTTTGTGCAAATAAAGATTGATTGATTGATTGATTGCTTTTTCAACGCGTTATTTCGCGATTTTCCTGTTTCTGCATAAAACTAAACAAAGACCTATAATGCTCGACGTTGCTCATCAAACGTTTCTAACTCTCCCTATCTTCCTAAACGTTAGTGTGTGTCCAAACACCACAAACTGGCATTTTAAAGGTTAAAAACTAACCGTTGCTAATATGGGACGCACACTTTCATGCAAAGCTGACGTCGAGTGACTCAAATCGGAAAACATGCACATTTACAATAAAATTATTATCTTTTCCGGTGAAGGCTCAGCAATAGTTGCATTCGTTTTCGCGCACAGAACGGTGAGTCAGGACCAGTGGTCAGGAACACTGTACACACACATGCAGGCTTGCGCTAATAATGCCTCAAAAACGGAACTCTCGTAGCGTGATTCGTGATTGCCACCGCTACCACCCAACCTCGTTGTCACACCACTTCTGCTAGAAGTCGCTCTAAAATTGCCAGTAAACACACAAAAACGACACCGACACAATTATCTTGCAGAATATCACCTTACTTAGTAATAACTGTGTCAATATGCATTACATGCTGCATTTAAGTTAAGAAAAAAAAACACATAAAACCTTTTTTCGCCAGAAGTCTGGTAACAATGTATTTTTGCCGAATCTTTGCCGAATCTCTAGAAAAATTCGGCAAAAGTTCGGCTTTGCCGAATCCGAGATTCGGCGCCGAACTTTCGATTCGGCAAAAGTTCGGCCCATCACTAGTTCTAACCTTCACTTATCTCGTGTGCTGCAGTTAGCGTTAGTATTCAAAATGAACTGCGTGAATGTGCTAATGTGAACATATGCATCCTTTATTTTTATTATTATTTTTTTTTACTGCAGTGTTGTACAAATATTGCTGGTGCAAGAAAAATGTCCAAAGAAGAGGTTAGTGAACAAAAGGTCGCGTATTGGAAGCAACTTAAAAATAATAAGCTCGTTGCTTTGTGGGCTACGAGCGGACATTGGGAGTACCAAAGTGTGCAATCATTTACTCCCCCCTTTTCCCGGTCCCTTTTCTTGTGTGCAAACAGAAATTAGCCGCCCGACGTCTCATAGGGTCATTCCATGTCAAACGTCCCAGACGTTGCGCTCAACCACCTTCGATTTCTAAAAAAAAAAAAATATGCATGGCCTTTTGCCGCATTGTTTGTAGCCATGCCCTAAAATATTTTTGACGAAAAAAAAATGTTTGATGGCGCGAGCGCAGTTTTGACTTTTAAAAATAGCGTGAAACTAGGTATCACTCCGTAATTTATGAAAAATGAGCTTTTTATGAAACACCCAACAACATTTTTTTTTTGTTACATCTGCACAGCTTTCGACTTGCAATGTGGTTGGGGCTTGTGGAATGTTGTTTAATTTAAATATATTTTTTAAGACACATTGTTTTTTTATTTTTAAATTTTTGTTATTTTACTAAAAATATATAATTGCTCCGGGGACTTAATATAACTATTTACCGGCTGCCCTGCAGGTATATAATCTATAAAAAAAAAGTGTATGAACCGCTAAATCAAATATCTCGCAGTAAAAAAGAAATCCTGAAGTTGCCAAAAAGTGTGTTTTGACGCACAAACAGACGGTTATTCCGCCCTGAGGTGGTCCAAGTAAAAATACAAAATATGATGGGTTTGGAAGAACAATCGATTGTCCCATTTCACCCGGGCATCTGATGCCATGTAACCGACCATGTAACCTACCTTACTCTCAAGTTTAAATCGCGGATTCCGGCGTGGATCGGAATGTTCTCCTCCTCTCCCGTGCCTCACCTCGCCATTCCACACCCTCTTCGCTTCCATCTCTCCGGCCGTCGGCGCGTTTGCCGTTTCCATGAAGCTGCATTTGGGAGAGACGCTCAGCGCGAAAAACCAACAAACAAAACAAAACCCCACTCACTGCGGTTAGCAGCGCCAACATAGTGCGAAAAAAAAAAAAAAAGACGAAAGTAGATAAAACAAACAAATATTTTAAACATTACCTTAGTTTTATTCTAGTGTTAAAGGGGTAGGAAACGAAATTCCAGAGCTCATTTTCTAGCTTGAATGTGTCGCATGTTGCACCCTAACCTCAAAAACACCAGTCTTCCGTTGAAAGGCACAAGAAAACTAATTTTAAAGCTAAATAAACGATCTTTCAATGTGCACCTGGTGGATGCATGCGGGGCCTATTTGGGAGGTGATCTAGCAACGTTGTGGAACTTGCTACGTAGTCGTGACGTTGCAGATTCGTTCAGAGAAGCGCCGCTCTTTGGCATTTCAACATTTTCCTTCTTAGCTTTCCTCCTCAACTCACAAATCGCGCATTGAACGAAACAGTCCAAGAAGACGGAAAGAAAGGACTCCCCTCTTTCTCGGACCCTCGTTTGTGCAGCCGGATGCAGCCAAGTCAAGAAGGTAGGAGAAGCTCCTCCACAAGCGTGATGCGCGGGTTTCAAATCCCTCCGCAGTCGAAAAAAGAGTTCACTGGAAACGCTCCTTGTTCCGCTTTAATGGATAGATAATGGCCACAGAGTGGTGGCAACTTGTCTCCGACCCCCACTTTTTAAGAAAGCGACCTTTGTATTCATCGGGGGGGGGGGGGGGAACCGAGCCCCTGATAGCAGTCTTTGTATTCATCGGAGGGGGGACCTAATCCCCAAAAGTCGTCTTTGTTTCGATCGGAGGGAAGACTCTAATCTCCCTCTCGTGGCTTCCACAATGCTAAGTCAGAGTCGAAAGATAAAGCAAATATAAAAAAGAACGAAAGTAAAGGAAAAAAGGCAAGACCTTCCTCGCGCGTTGGCCGCGACGTCACGGAAACGATGGGTCGCTATTGGATGCGGAGGTGGCGGAGGGATATATAATTCCCTTTGAGGGCATTTGCCGCTACCTTCTTGACTTTTGCTTTCCTAACCCCGTTCAGCCCTAAGCTGACAGTGCTGTGGAAGCTACGTGCTCCTTGGGCCAGCCCACGGACGGGCTCGGTCAACGCTGACGCTATTGGAATTGTCGAGGCCGCAGCTCCTCCGATACGGCTGACTGGCTGATAAGGCTGGCGGCGGGCATCGCAGTGCGGCGTTTTCTTCCGATACCGTAGCGGAGGGCGGTCTCAATTCCTATTGACACCACCACAACGCTGACAACGCCACCAAGGGCAAAGCTCATAATCCTGCCAGCCTTGCTACGTCACGAATGCGGGGAATCTTTTCTGAACAAAGGTAAGGGCGCAAACGAGCTGGTGGTGGCGGGAAATTGTTAGAATAATGATGCCTTGGTTTCCAAAATGAATATAACCTCGAAAGACACTTTTGGAATCAAGTTTTCTTGAAGGAACATAAGGTGGACCTTCCTCTTCGAGTTGTGGTGAATGAGAACGGCACTTGGCAAAAACTAGTGCCGTCCTCTAAAGGCCTTGAGTGGTTTAGATGTCGGAAGTCCATTGACCCTACGTTGCTCAGATGACCTAGTGACAGAATTGGAGCCTTTTCATAGTAAGCACTGCACTATTTTCTCGATGGATATCAAAGACTTATATTATTCGTTAGAACCCAAGACGTTACTTGAACGCGTAGGTCAGTTTCTTGAAAACAATCTTCTTAGATTCCAGTCACAGTCTGGGATTGGGGTATGCCGACTTCCTCAGGATTCTTGAACTGTATTTAAAGGCAACTGTGGTTCAACACAATAATCGAGATTTCATTCAGAAACGTGGAATATGCATAGGTTCGGCAGTTGCTCCAATATTGTCAGAGATTTATTTAAGTTATCTAGATCTAAAGCTCCATGATATCATCCAGAACCGTTCTCCTAGCGACGTTCTTGTAAGGCGATACGTCGACGACCTTTTGGTTTGCAGTACCGATTCTGGTTTAGCGGCATCACTTGAAAAGGCTGCTCTTAACAGTTCTCCAGAATTAAAGTTTTCTGTAGATAGACCAGAGGGGGTACCTTACAATTTTTAGATCTACAGCTGAAACATCCATCTAGTTTGTGCTGGGAATACGGCAAGCCAAATGCAAAACCTCTCCTTCCATTTCACAGTTGTCACTCAAAACATGTAAAGGCTGGCATAGTACGCAATTTGGTCAATAGTGCTCTGAAAAAATCATGTTCCCACTTTATTGAGTCTGCTCTCAAGCGCCTGTTTGACCGTTTTAAAGCCGCTGGGTACCCTCAAGATTACGTGTTCAATCAGTTGTTGTTTCTCATCTCCCTCAAGAAAAAGTGCCAAAGTGTTCTTCAACCCACAAAGCGTGTAGTTCTTCCGTTTTTTCACCAGATTTCGCATAATCTTAAATCCATTGGTAATAAGTATGGTATTAGCACGGTTTTCAGCAATGATTACAGACTGAATCGTTTGACTCCGTTTGCTTCCGCCAGAGCAGGATGCACTAAAAAACACAAGGAAAAAGAGGTCAGTTGCGTGTCGGGAGTAGTATACAGGATCCCGTTTGATTGCGGATTATGCTACATAGGACAGACCAAGCGCTGTATAAACGATCGTCTCACCGAACACAAACGTTGTGTCAAAAACAAAGATCCTTATTCGGAAGTATCAAAACATGTAGTTGAATGCAATAATTGTCTACCTAACTGGGACTCAACAACGGTCATCTTATCAGAAAAGGATGATCGGAAGCGTTTGATAAAAGAATCTATAACAATCATGAATCATGGAAATGCGGTAAATAAGCCATCCCTCACAATAGATAAAGAACAAAGAAAGTTCCTACAAATTTGATGTGTGCGCGTCTTGTCAATTGTTGTGTTGAGGCCTTTGTCCGATTTTAAGTCAGTCCGATTTTAAGTCATTTCGCTTTATTGTTTCCTGGTCGTTTGTTCGTTGCGTCCTTCCTGTTATGGGGTTTCTTGGGGGCTAATGCACTTTAGTCCTTCTACTTTGCTTTTGTTTTTGTATAAACGAACCCACTACTACTCTGTTCTATTGTAATGCTTGTTTTTTTTTTTGTTGTACTGCTTGTGGCACGGGTTTCCCCAATTCTCCCTCTCTTTCTTTCGTCTCTTTTGTTTTGTGTAGGTTTCTCCCTCTCTTTCCTTCGTCTCTTTTGAATTGTGTAGGATTTGACGCCTATAAAAGCACCTTTCGTTGTCAAATAAAATTTTCAAGGGGAGGAAGTGGCCGAGTGGGCTAACGCGTCTCAGCTCGGAGCGTGGAGCGAAAGCTTGCGCTGCAGGAACCTCTTGGGTTCGATTCGGTTATAATATTAATTTCGAACCTCTTGGGTTCGAAATTATATATTATGGCTTTGGAACAGCGGCGACCAGTTGGCCTCTTGGACGAGTTGCCCTATGACGAATTGGCCTATTTGACTAATGGGTCGCCGACAAGTTGGCATTCGGCGAGTTGGCCTGAACCCAGTTTTCAAATAGCATGTAGATTGTTGATGTCGGCATCACAAAAACGAAATATGCCGTGCATTTGTTTCATGATGTTGTGTCATAATGCTGCAGAAATAATCTTCCACAAGTCGGAATGGCGTTCCGTCCTGAATAGCGGCCCCTCAAAGGTTATTTTTCATTTTCGTGAAGCAGCTAGTGCTTTGAAAAATAAAGCTACTCACTCTAAAAGTGTCTGATCTCCTTGTGCGAAGAAGAAAGTTCGCGATACAATCAGCAGCCATTAGAGTCCCATCTTTTTTCCCAGAGCACCGGATTTCGTTTTATTTCAACGGTCACCCTGATTTGTGAATCGATATGCGATTTCTAAATTGCACGGAAACAGAACTGTATGTTGTACTGCCAAAATGCCAACACATAAATTGCCAAAAGTTTAGATAGTGTTGCGTCTTATATGCGTACTGATCAAGGCGTAGTTATATTGTCACAAGACTATGATTAAAAAAAAGAAAGCTTCTAATAAAATATTTTATAACTACGTGTTCCGATTAATCACTTCGCAAAACTGAATTGCCTCTGAGGCCCCAGCATCTTTTACAGAGCACAGCATTTGTTTTTTGCTCGCCCGAACGAGACGCCCCCACCGCAAATCACTCAAATAACTAAACGCACAGTAACAGCGTCAAGGGCCGCTGGGCGCTTTTGGGTCATGTGATTATCTTCTTTTATGAAATCATTGGTAAAGTGATTTTTTTTTTTCGAAATTAGCCAATTCTGTGTCAAGCGAAACTGAGATAAAGTGGAGTGTTTGAGTATCAGTAAAGCTTTGAGCCATGTACCGCGGCCACCACTGCAGTGTTTTTCTCGCTTTCTTTTTCTGGCCCCGAGCGGGACCGATTGGAGCGCTGCGATCGCTCGACCTTGACGTAGGATGGAGGATCACGTGATAAGGCCAGCTATTCCGCCTTGCTTTGGTCGGGGCCTTCGGAAGCCCTTCAATCGGTACTTTCGCATTTTTTCTGCGTTTGAAGCTTGATCAGTACAGGCGTGGATTGGCTTCGGCAGCTGTCGAGCTCAGGGAGCAATGATGAGAGTACTGTTCGGGGCCGCAATGCCGCAGTTACGCGACCGACCCAAATATCAGCTACCACATCTACCCCAAGGAGAAGCATTCCAATATGATTCATAAAATTTGAACAGTCTCACCCTGCGTGGCAGTACCTTTCTCATGCAGCTTCAATATTATTTGAACAATGGGGTAAAAATGTATGTACAAGTTGGCGACACGCAATGCAAGTGTAGCTGAGTGCTAATAGACTTGAAACAGTAATTTACAGAGGGTAACAAGCCATAAAATTTCACTGACTGTTTTAATGCAAACATCACTCACAGCTTAGTGGTATTTAAGCAACCAGCAGCTGCATAAATGTGAGAATGTTACGTGACTTTATCTATCTTACTTTAAAGATTGCTAATGCAAGTAGCTGCACTCGTATTAGCAAGTAATACTTTTATTTTTGTGACTTATCTGCTTATCTTGTAGGAGCCCAAATAAAACAATTCTTCAACTCTAATACACCTAGCTACAGGAATATTTGCATAATCTTTCTTTACAAAAAAGAAAAACAGCGATGCTGTACACGAACTGTCATTGGCCTTTGAATGGTCTGATATTAGTTCATGAAATTAAATGTTATCAACAAGCTTTAATATTCGTCGCTCGAAAAATTCCGACATCGCAGAAAAGTTACAAAACCTGTGCTTCAAAAACAAAAAAAAGAAAAAAAAATTTGTTGCATTGTATTGATTTTGCGACTCGCGACTTGGGAAGCGAGAATGTTACACACTGAGCCACGATAATTTGTTTTCTTTATTCCTGAGCTACGATAACAACGGGAGACGACCGATTATATTTGGAAAAAGGCGCTTCACTTCACCGTTCATCGCAAATCGCAATCTCTAAAGGCCGGTTGAGACACTTGCGTTCATGAGTGCGTTTAACTGCGTTGTGTTGAGAACCGAAAGCGAGACACCGGCACATCTGTGCTTCGTATGAAGCGTGGAATCCAATTCAAGGAATCATGTTTGCACGCGATATGAGCAGCAGGGATGTCCTGGTTTCTCGCAGCCGAAACGCAGTCAAACGCAATCAAACGCGACTGTGTGAGTGCTCCAGTTGTTTCGCTCCCGGCTCTGGCCGCGAGCTCGATCGATTTCACAGCACGCTGGCCGGTGGGTACATACAACCTAACCAAGTAATGATACGAAGGACATTGAGGCACCCTAAATGATACACGGCATGTTTCCTTCACCCATGCTTTGCAGGAGCTCGATTTGTCACCGACGTTTCTTCTATCCAGCTCGTGCGGGTATGAAGTGAGTGCCGACGTTTGGAGTACGAATCCAATGAACGTATAGCAATCCTTATCCAGCTTCTTGATTCTACAGAACACGTGTCCCGCTTCAAGAACACTTTCGCCCTCAAGCAACACGCGGGACATTTAGTGGGCCTTGTCCACGAACGCATTGATGCTGCTTACAGACGGTACAACTGAAAAGGGGTAGACAGTTGTAACGGGGTGCCCGGTCGAATGAAGTAAAAAAAAAAATATATTCGCCTACCTTCAACGGTAGGTCGCACTTCGTAAGCATTCATTGCGATGCGCGAGACAGCCGCCGAAAACGACAAGTTGACCCGTACCCTCCGCCGCGCCAGTCCACGCCTCCGGCGCTTCCGTGCAGCGACCGTTTCCCTGCTCGCCTGCAACCGGCTAACCGGCTCCCCGGAAGCATTCGTACGGTAGCCGATTTAGGAACTCGACTGGGTCGAGTAGTGAAACGAAACATTGGGTTAAAAGAAGACCAGGGACGGCGCCAAGGGGAGGCTAGGGGTGGCGGGCGCCTCCCCTAGAATATGACCTGCCACCCCAATAGAAACGAGCATTGGATAAACAACAAAATCAGCTTTGAAGGCCCCTACATACCTAAAGTTTGTCTTCTTTTTTTTTACTTTTTTTTACAAACTTTTTGCTGTGAGAAGCAGACAAACGGACCACAGCAATCGAGGGAGGAATACCGCAAGGACGAAAGCGGAAATAAACAAGAAGGTGCAGGCGAGATGGGGACGTTTCCAAATTTTGTATACCCAAGGCTAGGAACACACACAGAGCTTGCCTCTAGACAAGCTAAGGCCGGGAAGTTCGGATCGTCTCGCAGAATAGCTAAGGACGGGACGCGCATGGCCATACGAGTGTCGATTGTTTCCTCCTTTCAGTTGACAGGGCAAAGAATAGGTCAGCTGATTTTGGTCGCTGCTGGTTGGGCGAGCCTTCATCCTAGAGCTGCACGTGTTTTCTCTTCCTGGGAATATACCGTCAAAGTTGAGGCGTGCTAAACCTGTGGGCCGAAAGGGAATAAAGGCAAGGAGAGAAAGAGAGAAAAAGCAGAAAAATAGTAAAAAACGACAGCCCGAGAAAAAGGATAATTCCCTCTTTCTGTGCAAGCCGACCCTGCGGCAGGTTTCCTGGTCTCCTCATCTTTCCCATAGTCTTGCTAGCCTTTATGCAAACAACCGTCAAAAGTTTTAGCCAGGAAAGGACAAATTCTGGGCAATTCTCTCAAGTGTTGGTGGTGTATGTGTAGGCCCAGCTGGAAAGTCAGGAAAACCCGAAGCATCTACTCGGCTACGCTATGATGTCCGAGGCTCCGATTAGTGCCTCTTTTAAATAGGAAGGCACAAAACAAAAGGTTTAAGAAAATGTCACTTCAGGCGTAACGATTTGTTGGTCAACATAAACGTTGGGGAACAATAAAATGGCGAGTTTTTGTAACAGTGATGATGTCAACATTGTAAACGACCCACTCAATACCCAACCTCCTGAAGTTAAGACACAAATACCAACTCTCGAAGTAGCCAGAACAGCTTGTGGTTTCAAACGCAGCCCAGTACGTACTACAATCCTTCCCTGAGACCAAGTATGGATGCGATCGCAGGACCTTCAGGTCAAACTGGTACACCGGGTTCTTAGCTTAGAGTAGGACTCTCAAACTCTGTCTCCTTTTTTCTCTTTTTATCGTTTCTACTGGTGACGCACAAAAAGTGGAAGTGTTGTGTTTGTGACCGAGAATTAATGAAACTGAAAAGATATCCACGAACACTGCAGACTACGACCCCATGACAATTAATGCAACTGAAAAACCGTATTCAAAAATACAGCAGACTATCACCCCACGACAACACTGAGGGCACAATTTGTGAGTAGTATCATGGAATTCCTACAGACAACTGCCATGTTCGACAGAGGTCAAGCAGAATCGTCATTACATCTCTGTGATAGCTAACAGTGATAATCCTCGTCCAGGCAGTTGTTTTAGCATGTTATTTCGACCCTTCAGCACAGCACCAATATCTTACAGCCCGCCACCAAAAAGCCTCTAACGCCTGTCCCCGCGGGTTTCTAATTGTCCATTTGTTGTCAAACCACATATGACCATTGCGATGTAGAGTCTCCAGCCGTCATGCACGCTGGGAGCGATCACGTCTCCACACAACCATTGTCTCTCGTTCAGCTAGCATCGCTTTTTGGAACCCAGTGTCAAAACGTTGTGCGCCTCCCCATTGCCTCCCCACTAAGGAAAGCCTGGCGCCGTCCCTGACCGAGACACTCCATTCTTGACGCAGAGTCTGCAGGAAACGGTCACGTGATCCTTCATCCTACGTCACGACGATAGGCCCGTCAGGTGGCGCCACGCCATGTTCTCGGGGCTAATAGTCAAAATTTCAGCCTTTGTTTCGGTTTCTGGCTTGTTTCGGGCCGGCTCCCTCTTTGCGCTGGGGAGAACGCTACTCTCAAAGATAACTGGATAGGGTCCACTGGCTTGTGTCTGGGGTGGGCGTCGTTATATGGCATTCCAAGGAGTCTGGACCTTTTTTTCGTTTTGTCGGTTTCTCTTTAGGGAGGAAAAAAAGGCCCCCCCCCTTTTTTTTTTTTTTCTCTCCCAACTCAGGTACACAGCTGTGCCTGAGTTGTGGAGCAAAGCAATAATCAAAAACAACCCCCCCCCCAAAATAAAAAAAAAAAAAAAAGGAAAGCGGAGCGCGTGATGAAGGACGTTTCATCGAACGCCGTTTCATCGAAAAAGGGGAATTGCCCCGTACCGAAACCTCCAACTGCAACAATTGGCCGGTACTTTAAAACAAAAAATTCTAATAACAAAAAAAAAATATGTTGAAAAAAAAATTTGGGGTTGGTGGAGGGGGCGGGGCGGTGGTGGAACCCCCAATCCATGCATCCGCTTGGGTACACCCCAGGCGTGTCATCCGTTGTGCCATCGAAGTGTATGTCTTACGAGAGGACAATTAGAAATGGCTCCATAGTTTGCAAGATTCATTAATTTAAAAGAAGGTATCAATTTTTAAATTTTATTGGCAGAAACCTATGACGTTTTTAATGAAACGCTGTTCGATGAAATGCCCGGTCCCAGATGCGGCTGACCTTCTAGTGCGCAACATAACCTTAGATGCCGCGCTTTGTGAAAATATTGCCTGAAAACAGGCATCGTCTTTCAGGCACGTGCGATCTTTTGCAGTTCGGATATATAAAAAAAAGGTGGAAGTCGATGTCAAAATCACGAAAATCTCACCGCAAAACCGACCGATGCGGAGAACAGCTCACCGGCCTCCATGAATGTGGTGGAAACTTACCTACGATTCTCGTTTTCGGAAATGGCATTCATTAGGTATCTAAAAAAATAGCAATATTCTTTTCCGTTTTTTTTTTTTTGTAGCAATTTGTGATCTCTGGTGTTGATGTTGCCGAAAACTATACGGTCCTGACACAATTTGGGGGCTGTCTGTGATCGTCGGGTGCAATGTCGAGGTCACTTCGTTACTGTTCATAGAACTCAACATTAAAACAAGAAGAAGAAGAAAATAGATGGTGTGATGGAGAATCTGGCAGCCTTAACATTAAAACAATGTCTTCATAAAAAAAAACATGTTTATTATTTTGTTAATTGTTCCCATCCTGCAGAATTGTTGACTTCTGCTTCTTCATCCCTAATGGTGTCTGTAATATACGAATTTTGTATATATCTCCGTTTGTGTTCCCCACAAGACCCTCAGAGTAGAGCCGCAAATACTAAATTTAAAAGGTTGTTCATATAATTGTTGGGTGGGTTTATCTCCATATCTGTCAGTTTTGCGGTGTACTTTTCTTTGGTGAGCTTTTCTCCGGTGAGCTTCTTGGCTCTGCGCTGTTCTCCGGCGGAGAAAAGCTCACCGGAAAACTCAGGCGGATGCGGAAAAGAGCCCACCAGACTTTTGATAGATGCGCAGAAAAGCTCACCTCTGCGAACCGATCTAACATTATTTCTTCGCAGCTCTCGATATTTTATCCGAACTCCGTTCTATAAAAGTAATTTAATTGAACGCATTTTAATTGAACCCAATTTCATCGAAACCGTTTTGTAGAACGCCGTTTTATCGAACATAATGGTTTCTGGCCAGATCGTTTCTCATTTTTGTAGTGTTTTTTCTTTGCGTCCAAAGGATAAAGATATTATGTTCCGTTTTTCTTTTGCTTTGTAGTAACCAATGACCTCTTTCGGTGATCTGGCCTAAGACCGGCTTGATACTTTTTGGGAGGTCTGTAGTCGTCGGGTGCAGAGACAGTGATCACATTGTTGCTGTTCGCAGGACTCAACTTCGAGGCAATGTCCGGCCTCCATGTAAAAACGAACAGAAAAAAATAACGAGTACTCTTGTTGTTGTTTGTTGCATTGTTTAAAACTGTGGATTCGTCTGCCTCTTCCCCATTTTTCTTTCAAAGTAAGCTATTCTTCTGGGGCTGAACGAGAACACTTGGTTTTACAAATATACGAACACGCAAAAAGCGCAGCATCAGCGCTGAGCAAAGTGCGGACGTGAGTTTTAAATATAAACACCGACAGTGCAAACAATAATAAAATATTTCGTAAATGAGCTTTTCTCCGCATTTGTCGGTTTTGCAGTGAGCATTTCACTGGTGAGCTTCTCTCCGGTGAGCTTTTTCTCCGCCGCCCAT
>JAZHYW010069254.1:0-22268 GCA_037355805.1 Ixodes ricinus
TGTTGCAAAATTGAGCCTCCTCTCTCCCGTTATCAATCATGTACGTGACTAGAGTTGTCGTTCCTAATTCCTCTATAACGTAGTAAATGAAGCTGCATCAACGTTTATGCATGTAAAAATAAAGAAAAAAGATGGGCTTGTGTTTGAATGGACATTGGAGCATGCGCTAAATAGCTTCGCTAGTCTAGATATTGACCACCCAACTTGCGAAGTACATTGCGTTTCTAAGCATTATGCCTGTATAGAGTGCGAATACTGTCGAGGCGGAAAGCGCAATTTTTACGTATTGTTGATAAATGAAAAGAGAAATCACTTTAATAGAGTCTTTATAAGAGTTCGACTTTTTTGTCTGCAGAGCTCCCTCCCTTCACCGGAATACATCCGACCCTACATTCGAAGCTTTAGTGTTCTGACCTCGAGGTGATGATAATTATTGACGGGATCTCGAGAATATGAACCCGTATTCTTTAACATTCCCGTGTCGGTGTCGCCACCTTTACAACATATCGTGTCCAAGCACGCAGTAGTAAAAATAGTGAGTTTTAGTAGAGCGTTTCGATAACCTCCGATAACGATACCCGATTTCAATAAGATTCTTGCGCAAATTTGTTGGCGGAAGAGCGATCTACTAATCCTTCCCAATAAGTACAGCCGTTCATTTACGATAGATAAAAAACACCTAGCAGCAAAACAATCAAAGTTAGAAAACATAAAAATTAGCGGAGGTCGTCAATACAGCGTTTAAGATTCGAGGTACCGTAATACTTTTACCGTTCCTGCCATGCCCGAATCGGACAGGAACCGTACCGTGAACGGAACCGAGGTGCCATCCACTATCCTCTGTCGTTATTCATTACTACATCTGCATAAAAACATGCAAAATAAACTGTACAAAAAACAAAAAAAACAATCGGGAGTGCGTTGTTGAGGAATGCATTTCTGTCTCGATGTGCGCGGACTTGTATAAAGCCGAGAGCTCGTCCCTGATTTCCTTGTTGTGATTTCCAGTGTCCGTGTACCGTGGCCCGGAACTTCACTTCCCCAGGGTATCCCGGTCCCAGATGGGGGCGTACCTCTGCTTAGCCTCCAACGGTGTCCCACCTTCCATCAGCCGACGTATTTTTCTGGAGGTCACGTGTAAGTACCACCCTATTTCAATACACAATTAATTAGTCAATCACCAAGCAGCCAACCAATTGGCCACCGAATTAATTAATCAATCAATCATTCACCAACCAACCAACCAATCAGTCATCCAATCAATATATCACCAATCGACCAAGCAATCAATGATCCAATCTACTCATTACCAAAGAATCATTCAATCATACACTAACTAACCGATCCGTCACACCGTCAATCAACCACTCACTCAATATTTGAATGAATCAATAAAGCGACGTTTATCGCCGTTTGAATGTACAGACTGAGGGTGGCGCTAATCAGTGGTGTTACCTACTGCCTGACAAAGCGCGCCTCATCTACAAGTCTGTGGTGAATCCGGTACTAAGGTTTATAGAAAAACAATTTGTACATTTACATATGCCGTTACACAAAAACCAGAGTTGGTCATTCTTCTTTTTTTTTTTAACTGACATTTAAATATGACTAAGCTGTACTTCAAAACGGGTAAGTTGAACGCTCCTGTGTTACGCAGGCTAACATGTTGTAACCCTAGAAAATGTTGAGATTCGGAGAAAGGAAGTAAAAGTTTCTAGTGCTGCTGTCAATCGTAGCATAAACTCCAACAATTCAGTGTGTCACGCATGTTCTTTTCTTTCTTCCCGTTGCGAAAGCTAGGGCCAATATGACTCTAATATATTCCATTATATTTTTGTATTCTGGTAATTAAATATTAAAATTTGAAGCAGTGTGATTTTTGACTTTTTCAGCAAAAAGAATAGAGACGGCAGAAAAAAGATACGTACGAATGCATTAACATGGAAGAAAATGAAAGATATAGTGAGATGAAGAGCAAAAATAAAAAAACAGCCAAAATACAAATATATTTTTGTAATAAAAGAATTATGGCAATATCGCAGCATATCTTCAATAATAAACCGTCAATTAAAAATACTCTATTACAACAAATTAGTAGACGACCTGCATTTCCAAGGGTTCGTAAACGGGATGTTGTACAGTCGTAGCTAACCTATCAAACTTGAAAATGCATTATATTTTTACTTTGGCAATGAAACGATTGCTTAAACCGTGTAAGACCTAAACAAAAATTATGAAGAAATATATTCGTTTTATAGTTTCCTCTATATTTATATATTATACATATATGAATAGACATACACTGAAGTTTTTACCATTTGACTGAGAAGAAAACCGCCCGGTGGCAATTAACGCGTGGCGATAGCATGCTTTGTAAGCCGAGTGTTTGAAACGTCAAGGGCATGATTTTGATTACTCCTGCATGAATTACGTGCAGTGCAATGCGCAATTTTTATGTACAAGAGCAATACCCGACCTTGAAGAAGGACGCAGCGATCGAATTAAGACATAGGTAATAGTAAAAAATAAACGAAAATAGCATCTGTCCTGACATCTGACATCTCGCTTACAAAAGCTAGATGTCAGATGTCTTGGAAGAATCTCGGTGTCACCGCAAGAAAAAATGCTTGCCATTAACGTGCAGGTATGCTGCTCCAAGGGTGTATGTACATGGGGAGCACATAGACGTCTGATAAACAAAAACAATTAATGTAAATAAATATATAAATAAGCCTACCGTAAGCGTTAAGCTTCTTGTTAAAATGGTGTTAATAATAAAACCGAGAGTATAACGGTTCATGAAACTTTCTACTGCTTTACATGTCTTCCACGGTAAATAGCACTCCTTTATATCGGCCAACTAATCCAGAAGAGATTAGTGCTCTACTTTGAAATTCGGTAGCTAAACTGCCGAGAAGGTTTTGATCGAAGGAGATCAAAATACAACCCCTATGTACTTTTAAATAGAAAACTTATTTATTTTTTTACATTAATTTCTTTTTACAATGTGGATATACTTTGAAATCTTTCTATTACCTTCATGCAATTTAAACATCTTAGAGGGATTAGATTCCAAAGGCTTGTGATCACGACTGTGTGACGATTCGGCACGCTTAAGTGCCCGGATGTCAGTAAGGCGAACTGGATTTCATTCTGCACTGTACTTCAAACTTTCGACCGGAATTTTCTTGTTAATGCGGCACCTTGACACTGACAAATTGTGAGCCTATCCTGATGTGGAAATCCGTTGAGACGCATCAGCTTACGCTAGCTGTCGCAATGAGTTGAAGTGTCTTTCGATGACTTAGATGCGCCACAGAAGTCGCTGTTGCGTCTCGGTCGATGTATTTCATAATCGTCGCGAATACGTATACGGCGTTGCGCAGGGAGTTTTCTGTCATGTTCGTTTACAATATACAAGACGCGGAAGTTTGCTATGTGTGTTTGCAATACGAAACAAAGCTAAAGCAGCGAAACTTAGAGTAAAGTATCAACTTAAACTCGTTTATGTATATAACCCAGGCACCGCTATCATTATTTTACATCATTTTCAATCTCCTTCGGTAATAAAGATGGATTCGAAAGCTCTAGCACTCAAAGAACTGTCTTTGGATAAGCTTTACTTTACAATACACTTGCGCGCGACCCAGAAAGGATGATCGTGTTTGGAAATAATAATGACCAAATGACGACATCACGCATTGAGATCTAAAATTCAAGAAGCGAAAATACGGGGTTATAGATGGGTAGATATTCAACGCTGCGAACTTTTGTTTGCTTCTTAAATATTATTCAGGCACGTGAGTGTCACTTTCTATGGCTCGATTGAATCATAGGCAGAAAGGAACGCCGCAAAGCACTGTTAATGCTTTACTTATGCTTGCTGAAAACTCGCTACATTCCTCCTGCTTTTTTGTATTCATTTATTTTAGACAAAAAAAAAACAACAACAAAGTCTGAGTGTGGTAAGGCAGAAAAAAATACAAGCTAGTCTTCTGACAAATCTCTTGCACCTGGTTACAAAGCTCACCAGAAAGAAAAGAAAAAGAAAAAAACAAAACAACTCTAAGCAATCCCTCACGAGTATGCGATTAGAAAAAACAATTTGAGGTACAGACTGCAGATTCTGTGACATTAGTAATAGATCGTTGAAGGTGTTCTTTTTTGAAAACCATAGTATCATCTGAAAGCAAAATAAAAAAAAGCTTATTAGGCGGTACATTTTTTAGCGTCGCGTGGCATTGACAGCCTAAATTCTCCACTAAATAGCGTGGAATTTTTTCTACAACCTATCAATTGCAGCAGCGTATCTTGTCGACGAGGTACGCTATAAATATTGGTTTAATAATTAAGAAATGTTTATGAAATTATTTCATTAATTATCACGCCGTACTTGTGATTTGGTATTAAATTTGGTGTTTATTTCAAAATACTTTTTGGGGCTTTTCAACGTTGTCAGTCTCCTTGGGGGATTAAAACAGGCAAAGATACATAAAAACATAATTTTGAGGTGCGCGAAAACAATATATTGATCGAAATCGTCACTTTCCTAAATATTCAAACAGACGCATCAACTCGTGTATTGACTAAGGAAGTGGTGTTCAAGAGCATTAATCAACAAATCTGCGCTTGTGAAGCTAGATAAATGTGTGTCAAGGTTCCGATTTCTTATGGCAGAAGAAAACAAAAAGAGTGCCTGAAAGTATTATTATTATTAAAGGAATATTTCGATGAGTTTATCGCTGTGTTTGTTTCTTGTTATTATTGTCTGAGAAACGTTACCATACAACTCGTTGTATAATTTCAAAGCGTCGTTTAAAAGGAGATACAATTATTTTAAGTCGTCCTAATTTGCGCGATCAGCAATGATCAAAGCACCGTATCCTTTCAGCAGCTCAGTGGGGGAATCAAACAGTCTATATTTGTGGTAAACAAATCTTATTGCTTTCCTCTGAACACATGTCAAGCGATATTTATATTGGTTTGTGTATGAGGGAACCAGGATGTGAATGCATATTCTAGCACAGAACGCATCAGACGCATCAGTGTAAATTAAAAATGAAAAATGTGCGTCGTTTCTACCGCCATTAAGCTGGTGATAAATATATGCAACAAATAGCGTGATTCACCTTTAGACAAATATCTCTCGCGCATGCGCGAAAAGACGCTAACGTTCTTTGTCTGGTTGAAAGCAAATGAGTGTGCCGCGTTCAAAGGCTTACACTGTACTACGCTACTGCAGAAGCGAGACTGCGTCATGGGTTGCTTTGTTCCTTGTCTTGCCAGCTCTGTGTATCTCGTATGAATGCGGGTATATTTTTCAAGGGGTAAATAGAATGCAAAGGTTTTGAAAAGTGAGCTGAAGAAAACCAGACTGCTTACCACGGTAATTGAACGAGCGCCGCCGGAATCGCGACGCGCATTTCGTCACGGGTGCGTATATATTGTAAGCGTTTGAGAAGTTTTACGTACAGCGTTAAGACCCATTCACAAAAGAACATTTCCAAAGAACAATTCACACGGGCGTGCAAAGCTCAATCGTTGAATTAGTTGCCACACCTAATGCAAACCCCGAATGTCCCGGCGAGTCTCGACGTGAGCAGACGTAAGCTCCCCCAACACAACACAACGAAAGGCAAACGAGAGAGTGCGAACGTGTATTTAAGCTTCGTTTTTCAATCGTTGTACAGCCTCGCACCCGAAATGTCGAAGCGTGTGACCCGCCGTCACTCATAAATGGAGCGCATAGGTTGTCCAGAGTCATCTTGTCATCATTTCTTTGCGGGCAACATCTATACCATGGAGAAACTAGCCCTAAACAGCTACACTGTCAAGACACCTGACTGAACGGCATTGCTGTGAGGTAACGAGCGATTCTTGCAGTCACTCCGATGATCTGGGTGCCGAACCAAGTGGTGGGTGCCGCTCTGGGAAGCAGCGTGGCGCTCGAGTGCCACACGGAAGCCCATCCAGCGTCGGAGAACTTCTGGTTCCGCAGTTCGCGCCGACTCGACGGGGACGCCTCGGCCAACGGGCTCAAGCACAAGAAGCCCAAAAGGCACGAGGCGTCAACCACGAAGACGGGACTCAAGGTATAACAAATAACGCGGAAGTTAGTATCTATGCTCTTGCTTCCAAGCATGCGTGACTTCCAACATGCGTATTGTGGGAGGGTTGGATTACTGCACGCTCAACCGGAAAAACGACTGAAAACCAGAGATAAAAAACACGTTTATTTGTAAAATGTAAACAGAAGGGTAGGGTATGCTTAAGTAACCCTTTAACAACGCTGAAGCGCGTACTTTCTCCGAGAACGTCTTCCAGTCTCCCTTAGTTGTGGGTGTTGCGCTTCACTTCATAGATTTTTTAGAGCGTAGAGGGGCTTTTTGCGCGCGTTGACAGTAGTTTTCACAGTATTTATGTGTCTTAATGTTTGCGAAGGTAAATGAATGAAACTGCAAATTAATGTTTTTCAATCACTTTAAGGGTTCGGTTTCGGCAAATTGTTTTTAAAAGCTCACTACCGCCACGGGCGCGCGCTGGAAAGCGTGCTTCGAAATGAAGGCGCGAAATGCCAATAACCAAAATTATTCTACACAAATGCGACCTTTTTTTTAAATAATCCATTACTCAAATTTCGGCAACTTCGCAAGAAGAAAAGGCAACGCGTTTATACTTCCACAGTTGACACAACTGTCCGCTGAATCAAACTGTGAAGCAAACGAACAAAGCTATATTTATTTTTGTAAAAAGAAAAAGACTCTCGTATTGCTTGCACTTTGATAAATGCCCGCGCATCAACTTCCCCTCACAACTCTTGGGGATTTAATTTTTGTAAACAAATGAGGAGGCTCGGCCAATTATGAAACCCAAAACGGGCTTAGATCAAAAATTGAAGCCCGCGGTCTGACACTCGACATGATGTGAGCACGTGAGACATTGTGCACGTGTCACAAATCGACCTTTATACTCACGTCTACGCAAAATCTTCTCCTCGTCGGTCGGTCAGCCTCTTTAGGCTACCGATATTGGCTGAGTGCTACAGGTCAAGCGAGGAAGACGTGCCTACATGTTCTAGAGTGGGACAAATGCAGGCCAGAATAGCAAAACACTGCAATTCATAATGCACTGAGCGACGTTTCTTTGTTTGCAATGTCAATAAAGCCATGAAGCGTTAAATAGAGGTAGTTTTAGTTATAATGTTGTCATGCCAACATAAAATCAGCTTGTTTTTCCTGGAGGGTAGTTGCCGATCACAATTGCAAGCACACCAGTCGAAGAACGTATTGTCCTGATGTAGAAAGTCGTCAACTATCGAGAATTAAAATAATAAATCATCCTTGTATTTTTTTAGCGGCAGTCAAGGTTTCTTTAAAAGTCTTGTTATTTTAAAATATGTTTTCCTAAGGTTTGTTAGAATAAACTCGGCTGCCACTCTCAGCGTTGTAGGAATATTCTTTTTATATTATTCGCTTCAGCTTAAACTATCCTCGTGACTTGTTTGAACCATACAGAATAAAGATTGAGGGCTTTAGAATAAAGTACCTGTAACTATCCGGAAATTACCAGGCGATAATAAAACGTAATGCGAAATTTTGTTGCAGAAAAAATTAGAAGTCGGCATTGCCACCAAACAACAACTTAAATAAAGTGACAATCACGGCGAACTTTTTTTTTATTTATTTGTTTTGCGGGTTTGTCGCATAGGGGGCAGCGATAGAGGCGTGATGCCTGACAATGCCTCTGCCATCTAAGGCTCAGCAGATCAACATAATGGCATAATAACCGCTAAAAAATGGCACAATTAAAAAAAGCACATCAAAGCGACAAGGGAAAATAAAGACTACATTTATTTGGTAAAAAAACACCATAAACATCAGTAAATATTAGTCCTATAAAATCCAAAAATCAAGCAATAAACTTGAATGCAGTCATATATATATATATATATATATATATATATATATATATATATATATATATATATATATATATATATATATATATATATATATATATATATATATATATATATATATATATATATATATATATATATACATATATACATATCCGACATGTCAGCAAAACCAATTCAAATGAAATTACAATAAAAATATATGTTTTTTTTTAATTAGATACATTTATCGTGATTACGTTCTAGGTGAAATGAACTATCCAGATACAAATGCGATTTTACAGCCAAGCACAGACCTTCTGCAATCATTTTGAAAACTAGAAAACGTGTTATTAAAGTTAATGTTTAGATCAGTTCTATTTATAGTTTTAGTTGTTTGAAAAGATAAAGTTTTTCAGCCGTAGTTGGTTCTTATGGCCGACAAACGTACGCATACGTTTGTCGGTGTAGACTACGTACAATCACTCTATCAATATAAAAATATTGTAGAAGAACCTTTGCTCACAGGGGAATAAAACCGGATGTGTTTTAAACGAAGTGCTTAGGATGATAACTAGCAAATATCCTTTCACGTTATGTTGTTTTGTAATATATTTGTTTTGTTTTGTATAGATATTTAGTTTGGAGTGAAATTGTATCACTCCTCATTTGTTTCATGTTGTTGCTGCAGTTGCTTCCAAAATTGTGGCATGGCCCCGTCAGGCATTTATTCCTTTAGCCATGTCCCCTGAGATATCTCCGTACTGTTATGTCTTAAATAAAGGTATAAACAAAACAAACAAACAAACAGCCATCAGTTATCGTTTTTGGATATCTAGTCGGATAGGCAGATTAGGATATCATGTTGATGTTGTATGAACTCTATTTTTATGTATCACTTGTAAAAGCCCGAAGTAATATACTTGGTCTGCTTAAGCATATCATATTTGATGAAAAGTGGCTGTGTCCTCAAATTTCTAATCTCCTCTTTATAATATTCACACAATCCTAAGATTTTTTTTCTTCAGTAGGATAAGTTTGATCTTGTCGTCGTTCTCTACACCAAGATACCACAACTAATTTTGGAATATAATGTATATCACACTACACACATTGAATATCGATTGTCCAGCAATATCCAAAATAAATTCTCGTTGCTCACGCGCGTTAACTAATTCAAAAATATATAATTTCCCTGCTTTGAATATCTCTGTTTGATTGCACGGAAATGACAAGTTAAAGCTAAGTAGTAAAATCTAGTCACAGATGCCATCAAATGGCTGCCTGTTGTATCTACACTGAATCATTGGCTTGGAATTTTGAGAAGACCCCGGCATAAATTATCGTCATATTTTTGCAGCTATATATTGATTTGTGGTTTTTCTTTTTAAGGTGTATATGAAGCTGTCCATGTGGAATCTGCGCAAGGAAGACTACGGAACTTACCACTGTGTGGCGCAGAACGCCCTGGACAGAACAGAGGGGAAAATACAGCTTCACGGTGCGTACAAATGAAAATTCAGCTCCCGTATTTAGTTTTCTTGAAATTAATACACCCACTGGGTTGGCGACAACGATTTCTAGAAGTAAATAATTTTATGCATGTATTCGAAATACTTTCCAGACCACCAAAGGCATTATAGATGGCTGGGTTTAAACGTAATCTGTCTCGAAAGTGTTACGTCTTCAGAGGCAGGTTGCAATTAGTTGGACATTTCCAGTGTGGTGGAGTTGCAAAAACAAAGTTGGTTTGCTTTCTTTGATAAAAAAAGCAGCCTTAAAAAGCGTGGTTTTGTCAAGCGATCTCACATAATGTCAAAACTGCGGCGACTCAATCGGCTGTAACTTTCGAGTTCAAAGAGGAATTCAAGGTGTATCAATAAATGCCTTATTTTATTATAGACCCCTTCAATAATTACGCACTCTTGCGGTCGATCCGAAAATACTTCAAAGCGGCGAGCGCAAAAAACACCGACAAGTCGGCAAGTCTGTAACTGTTACGAGACTCGCTTCCCAGGGACTCTATGGAATTGATAGACTTGCCATTTTTATGAGTATCTCTTGCTCCCGTCACCTTGCAGTTTTTTCAGATCGATTGTAAGAGGGCGTAATTTTTCAAGGGTCTATTGTATAAAGCAGCTCAGGGATACGGCGGTACCTCGTAAAAAATAGGTGGTGTGTGATAGTCCATCGTTTGTTTTCTCGCGTTATTTTGAAAGCATTGAGGTAATGTATTTAGCTTAGTGGGATCGGAACTTCCGTCCGATTGAACGCTCACTTCGGCGCCCCTAATACATGTACTCTTTACATCGGCCGGCCTTTTCGCGCACAAAATGTGTATCATTTCCGGCACCTCCGGCTGTGTATAGCTTAATCCCATGGCCCGTCTAACAACTTTGTAAAAAGTTCGACGACCACAGCGCGCGTCTTCGGAGGGCCCCTTAATATCCGAACGTCCTCTTCGGATCGTGGCAACCGAAAATTATTAATCTCATTTATTAGGTTCTCAGACGCGGTGGCGGCGGCGGGCCGAATAAGAAGGCCCATACAAGGCGTAAGTAATCACCTCCGCACAAAGACCTCCGCCCACGCATCTCACGCACCGTGTCCTTTCTACACTCCGTTTCACCGTACGCGATGGACCGCGGGCAAAGCTACGAGCCATCCCCGCTATATTCAGCTCCATGAACGAATCTCGTGACCTGGTGCTCCGCGGCTTCGCCGCACCCCTCTCCAAGGTCACACGACAATCACGCGGCATTGGAGACTGGCTTCGACGGCTAGTAGAGTTCTGGGCGGTTCACCGTAAGGTGGAGAGAAGTGTTCACCGCCCTCCAGTGAGCAAACTAAAAGAGATGCAGAGTCAGTGGTGAGGTCGTAAAGTATAGTCCGGTAATATGAGCTCTCAGGCGTCCCAAGCCAGGCTGGCGATTATGTGGGCATCACCGGCTTCCTGATGGCGAGCCTGCCCCACCCCCCCCCTCAAGGAAGCCCACCGCTGAAATCTTAAGAGGCTCTCTGAAGGAACGTTGACCTGCCCCGCTCTGGGCCGATGCCGCGTACTTCCGGAACTCGAGGTTTTCATCTTACTTATAATGTTTGTTTTTGTTCGCGTTTAGTCTGGAGGAATTCAGAACCATTAACACCAGAAACATTATGGAAGTTAAGCGTGTTACGTTTATTGAGTTAACTCTTTGTATGCTGATACTGATGCTGATTATCCGAGAAGTTATTATAAATTGATACCTTCGCTAATATATACACACACACAGATAAAAGTAATAAAAAAACGGATGGTTATATATTTCCAATTAAACGTTTTCCGAGATATGCTCGGAGGAGGCTGGAGGTTAGAGTAGGGTTATGATGTTAGGTGTGCTTCTAAGTTCTTGTTTTTTTAGTCGCTCACGAAGAATAATTAACGATATTAAGCAGACATTTATTACATTCGTGAATGATGCGAGAAGAAAAGAGTATTTAAACATCACAATGTAACACTTGAGACTGTTGTGCGGAAAAATTAAGAAACGTTTAAGTTAAATAAACAAACGAGAACAGTAGGAGAACATATTCTACGAACGGGGTTACGTACACATTTGCTTGTTTCGCTCGCCGAATAGAATCATTGCTTGAGTTGTTTACGGCAGGTTGGGCGGACGAAAACTGCCGATAAATAAACGCGTTTTCAAAATTAATTACCGTCATGAACACGGTAACCTAAAAGGTGTCACAGAGTTCATAGCGCCTTTTGTCGTCATTTGGTTACGCAAGAAGAAATCTTCGTTGGCAAAAGCACTTTCATAATAACCTATAATCACGGGCATGAATGCATAATTTAGGAGCGCGGGCATTCTTTTGAATTCTGCTTTTGATTGAAATTCGGATGCACTATATTTTACCGCCTAGATAAGTGCCTGAAACAATCACTTCCTCTATCAGTAGTTTCATAACAGTCCTAGATTCTGCGAAAAAAATAGTTTCTTCGCTTTAACTGCCTCGTTGTGTACATGTTACTCGCTATTGTAGTAAAGGTGCCTATTATAGGTAGCTATTTTGGTATGGTTATATCGTTATGAGCTACTTGATGTTTGTCACAACTGGTCTTCTAAGACAGTGTACTCATGTAAGCAGAGATAGCTGGATTATTGCCGCTTGGGGAAGAATCCACAAAATGTAGCATAGATTAGGAATGTAGTTTTCTAAAACTTTATATGCCTACGAAGAGAGGCTATGTGAAGAGGTGAAAAACTATTATTTATGTGAGACCACCTGTCCAATTGATAAAGAATTAGGAATTAATTCAAATACAGCTGAGAACAAAATTAATAAGAAACAAAGAAAGCAAATAATATCAGCTATCTTCTGGATATTTGGATACGCCATAGTTCGATATTTGCTCTAGGGGGAAAAAGTATAATAATTTCTGAGCTCACTGAGAACTTCATATATCAAAGTTCAGCATCCATTATTTTAAACATTTGTATGCACGTTAAGTTTCTTTTTTTTTACGAAAACTTTTAGACTTCTAGTATTGCGTGCGCTAAAGCATATGAAAAATCACGAGCCCGCTTCTTCACAGCAAGATTCATCTTTTCAACATGTTTGTGATTCTAACCTGTTTTATAAATATAAAATTATACATAAATCTCGAAATCAGCATCACTACAATAATTATTAGAACGGCCCGTTATCACCGCCATAATTGAGGTAATGTTATACGTGTGGCCTTGACAAGCATTGTTTGCAATGAGACTTTTCTGTGTCCATAACATTGCTTGAAACTGTATATATTGGTCTGTACCGCTGTTCCGTTCTTTATTCAGTGGATTCGCTTATATTTCAGAAATTGCAGCACCTTCTGGAAAAACAGAGCCGCCGCCTGAACTTCCAGTGCCCGTGACAACGTCGGAGCGAAACCAAGGTTCGGATTACCATTCCTATGCCTGTTGGTAGTTGCGCGAATGTCGTTTCATTATAAATATGTCATTTTGCTTTATTCGTTCAGGCCTAATTAGCCCACATAAATTGTACCTTCGAAACAGAGTTTGGCGATTTTTTTTAAATACAAAAATCGTTCATCTTTCTTTTCTTTTAAACCTGCTTTAGCTCTATATGGTGCAAAACAATTGGTTAATGAACTCTACCACACACTAATGATCTTGCAGTTTTCCTGAATTCTAATTGATCCTATTCAACTTTAAAGATTCGTTATATTTAAAAAAAAAAGAATTCCGTGAACGCAAATTGAAAGTGCACTCAGATTTCTCGGTGACGATATTAAGAGCCCTTACTTAGACTGCGAGAGATGTGAGGAGTAGAGAGCTTTTTACTTGGAACCTTGAAGTTGAATAGGTGGAACGTGTGATAGTGAAGCACAGCATATAGAGGCAAGTACCTATGAAGATGCGCCCAAGATCACACACACATACATACGCTTGCATAAACACACACACACGCACGCACACACACACACAGACAGGCAGACAGACAGACAAACAAACAAAGAGGCAGAGATACGGACATACAGAGTTGAAAAACACTTCCTGAAAGCAACGGATTGATGGACACATGCAAAATTGAAAAACTGCTCCTGAAATCTTTTGACTGCCAGTCTAATTTTTGATAGGATGCTTAGATTAAGTATTTTAGCGAAATCTTGTCTGTCGCTAATTTCAATTTCTTTTTTTCTGTTTAGTTCCGCAGACACAGGTTCGCATGTACAGAACTCCGTCGACCTCATTTTCCCAGAATTCCACACGACACACAAACTGCAGGCGTAGACACGTCTCTCCGCAAACACGCACAAAACGCACGCACATGCTTTGCTCTTTCTCTCTCCTTCTCTTTCTGTTTCTCCCTCTTCCTGTACTGCAGTGTAGGACGGAAAGTTTCGGGCATTAGCGACGCCGACTATGAGACAGCTTACTGGATCGCATAATTTTGAATAATGGGGCGAGGTTGAACGAGTGGGCCTATTCCTAACCGAAACACGGAGCTTATCGGTCTCTGAGCTTTCTTATTTTGCTTCTCTATGCTTCGTCTCTTCGTCGGCAGCGAGGACGGTGTTGCCATCTTCGTTAGTGTCGGATAACTAGTTTCGTTATCGAGGCCCGAGGGCCAACCGTAAACACTCGAGCCGCGTGTGCATTTCTGCGGATCCTTACCAAATCAGAGCTTAGTGTCTTGCCAATTTTTTTTATTGTAAATCTATGTTTATGTTGGAGACACGTATCCAAACTCATAAAATTAACTATATTCAGGGAGACCCAACGTTACTAGAACCACTCAGTTGGGAAACTGCCACAGAGCCTGCTCTGAAAAAGTGGCACCGATCCGTACTCGAGAACCGAGCTAATTCCGATCGCAACGCCGCCATTTGTCCCGCAGCGACCACTCGAGGAACTGCACGGCTGCTTGTATTGGTTCGGGAGTATCGTATTCGATAACGTCTGCAGGGACGATTCTATTTTGGCTTTAATTGGCCATTTTGGCGCCGAAACACGTACATTTGAAGGGGTTTTCAGCGATACAAACGCCCGTCTCCCAAGCGGACGCGCCACGAATCACTTCCGAAATTAGAACTCACCGAAGTTGGGACGCGCTACTTGAAATCACCGGTGAGACATGGTTGAATAAAAAAAACTGTGCCGCAAAACCTTGTAAACTAGACATTTTCGGAAACATCACGCGCCTGTTATTTTGTACTAAGCTCCATAAAAAATTTCCACAAAAAGAGTTTTTTCCGTTTGTTGTTACGAAATAACATGCTGTCTAAAAGCACAAGGTGACCACAGTAAAGAAAAAAAGATTAAGGGTGGCGCTATTATCGTATTTAGCTCGGTCTCGGCGGACGCCAGCGGTCCAGGTTTTAACGGTGAGCTTCCGAACAGAGAGTTCTAGTAACGTTGCTGAGACCTAAAGAAACTGGTCCCTATTATGTTCCTGCTCTTTCCTCGTCACTGGTTCTTCGGAGCTCTTATGGGATGACGCCGGTGACTCGACACTCGCCACACACCACGTTTTTTAAGTTGTCACTGACTATGGACGTTTGCAAGTACGGCCTCGTGGCGCCACCATCTTGCCGCTGGTGGTGTATGTACATCGCCTGATAGTCGAGCTTTTCTGAGGCGTGCTCACGGCCTCAGTAATGCTCGGTTATCAGACGCTCTACACCCACACCTTCAGCAAGATGGCAGTGCCCAGAGGCCGTATGCTTGGAAACATTTATTCGGTGAGCGAGTCGTCTGCTTCCTTTGCAAAGTCGCAGTGACGTCAGATCGACGCCGAGCTCTGATTGGCTCGGATTGAAAGATAGTGGGTAGACCTCGAAGCATCTAGCATTGAGGAGTCTGCCCACGATCCACCAATCAGAGCCAATCAGAGCCCGACATCGTTCTGACGTCACTGCAACTCCTGCGCAAGAATCAGACGACTTGCTCTCCGCACAGCGTGAGGACGCAGTCAAAGCTGCTCGCAGATTATACCAAAGCCGAAGTTTGCTGCAGGCTTGATGACAGAATTATGTCTGGACGCGCCTCATGCATCTTTTAAAGCGAGTTTTGACCGCATACATACGAACGCTGCGAAGATGTCTGTAGGCAGCGTTTTTATATGACCAATGTGACAGAACTGTCGATCAAGAAAGACGCTTCAAACGTCGTCTGCAAAACGTTTTTGTATCCCCCAATGCGAGAAGAAGTTCCGATGTATTTGGCAGTGTGACGGCGACTTGAGGATACGCGCGAGGCAAGGACCACAGTTCCCGACTCCGACCTCCACAGTCAAATCAAGCGAGCGAGCGCGGTTTCGTCGCGAGTCGCGCCGATGGCTTCTTCTCACCTTGCCGATGAGCGGAAGGCCCGCTCAACGTTGCCAGGAGGCGAAAGAGGGAGCGCGGCGGCTACGAGGTGAAAGTCAGCCGTCGGCTCTCTCGTCGGGACTCAATTACGGCTATCAGGGACGCCGCCAGGACGCTTCTCCCCCGCCGCGCTGGGGAAAAGGGGGAAGGACGGGAAGTTGCGGAAGGCCTTCCAGTCGGCTGGCGCGCCCCCACAGGCACGGGCTCTTCCCCGGGCCATCGTTGCTTCCAGGCCGATGGTTCGAACCCCCAGCCGCGGTGGCTTTAGGCTTCAGCGGACTCGTATCGTGGCTGCCCGCCCTCCCCCTCTTCGTCCGCCGAGTTGCCAGATTGATGCGGCCTCGATGTCACGTGATGGGCCCCTCGGGGTTCGTCGGCTTTCCGGCCGCGGCCGCCTACCGTCTTTGCTGCTCGGGACTTTAGACGCGCGATGGACGGCCGTTTTCTACGGGGTCCTTAAAATTCAGTTTCAGTCGACAGGTAGCCCTATCCAGTGCAGGAGTGTTCAAATATTGGACAAAGTAAAGCTGTTGTAACATTGCCAATACATCATACAAAAGACAGTTCTGCGGACTATCTGAGTCTTGCTTTGTTTCTTGAGTGAAGGCCCTGTCACACCGGTCATACAAAGCTGTCGGGTGGGGCTGGGAAGTTGATCGATTAACCTTGCGATTAATCGAGTAATGTATTAAACGCGATCAATTTTTTCAAGGCGGTAGCTTTACAAGGCCAACCAACCTCGGGAGCCGCGTAAGCACGAAATGTGTAGGTTGGTCAGTCCTTGATCGCTAAACGACCTAGAAAAAAATAGAACAAATAATGGCAGCCTGTGTTAGGAACTGAACCCCGGTCACCGGGATTGAAGCCCACTGTTGTGCTAGTACGCAGGAACGGGAGGAGCGGAAGCAGGTGGTGTGAACAAAGTGTGTTTAAGGGGGGGGGGGGGAGGCACAGAAACATGTGTTGTAGAAACAGCGCGCGAAACGAGCAGGAATGGAAATGGCAGGATGGCGCGCATCCCTTTCTTAGTGACCAAGAAAATTGAAAGCAGTCTTTCATTTAATTTAATTTAATTTAATTTCATTTCATTTCATATATTATGTCTCTCAGGGCCCGAAGGCATTACAGGGAGGGGTGGGGCACAGTAAATGGAACAAAGCTAATAACAATGAAAAGGCAAAAAATTACGCAAAATAACTACTAAACATCATTTAACAGGTTTGTAATGGCACAGTACATGGAATAATACAAATATCAATAAAAGGCAAAAATACACGTAATTACTTCTAAACATCATGTAGCAGGTTAGTAGCTGGCAATCTTAAATTTATCTGAGGTAGTGATTGTGACAATGGGTACGGGAAGGCGGTTCCAGTCAATTGAGGCTTGAGGCAAAAAAGAGTCAGTAAAGGTAGATGTGCTGCAATGAGGAGTTCCAGCTTTTTAGGTGATGATCGGTGCGTGATGATATGTGAAATGGTTCAGAAAATAGTGCTATGGCGGAGAGCTAGGGTTAGAGGTGAGTAACTCTGATGGAACAAGCATAGACGGGATATCTTTCGACGAAGGGAAAGAGTGGGCAGGGATAGGGATGCTCGCACTAGAGGTGCTAGCTGTGCGGTGATAGTGAGAAAGTATAAAACGGGCGGAGGAGCGGTTTTGAATGGGTTCTACGGCAGATGCAATGATGATATTAGTGTTCCAGATTGAGGCGACATATTCAAGAGTTTAGGGCGAATCAAGGTTTTACAACCGAGAAGCTTCAATGAAAGAGGGGCAAGAAAAAAGTTTCTGTTGATGTAACCCAATGATTGATTAGCGTTTTCGTGACATAGTTGACATGAATATTCCAGGACAGATCACATTTGAGAAAGGTGAACTCTGAGGTATTTATAGGAGGATACAAGAGGGAGGGGTAGAGTTGTATCCGGATGTTGCTAAAGGGTTAGCGCGCACAGTGTCAAGCAGAACAAAGTTGGGTGACGTAATCTGTTTTCCGTGCAAACCCCTGCCCTATGTATTAGGTGCCTCCTAGGCACCACCTAAGCTAGAGAGCACGACCCACCACATGCACTGAAAGACTAAGGGTCATCCTGCCCTAAGCACCACCTCGAACTAAGAACAGTACCCTATTAAGCTACCGCATTTTTTTAATGTTTTTTATTCCGTTGTTTTTTTTCAATTAGGAAATTTCGCGGGGAAAGTAAGAAAGGGCTTTTTTTTTTTCTTCTTACCGGTTCGAATTAATGTATCTAAGATTCGGTAGCACCGTTGTATTTCACGTTAAAAAGACTACCATTTCCTATGACTGTTATGGACAGTGTGTATCGGAGTTTTGAAACCAGTGGCAAAAATAACTTTTTTGTTGGGTACGTATATTATCTTCCCGTGTCGAAAATAATCCCTGGAGCAGGGGAACAAGAGGGTCAAAGGACAAACACAAATCTCCCAACACAGCTAGGTGACTGGTGCGCCACCGAAGAAATCCGACCAGGTGGATTTTTTCGGTCACTCACCGGTCACCTAGCCTGTGTTGGAAGATTGGTGTTTGTCCTTTGTTCCTCTTGTTCCCCGTTCACATGGAATGTTTCCGTCATTCTTTTCCAGCTCTCTTTGCTCCTTTGCGTTTAATTGCATTATAATCTATTATCTTCCCATGTTTTTGTGTTTTCTATGGGCCGTACAGCGTCAAGTTACTAATGAGACGGTACATCCCGCCATAAATAACATAGCCAGATATAGTGACGCACAAAAAACTTGTAAAGTTTCGGGGCTTTCCTGAGATCCTATGCGACCAGTGGTCAACTCTGCCTATTAATCCTCTAAACGGTAAGCAGATCAATCGGTTTAAAATTTTTAATCGACGCCTGACCCTAGGCTGATGACATCCTCGAACCACACATATGCAAGAGCTTCGGACGAGCTTGAAGTGTCATGGGAGACAACTCTGCGATTACGTCCGCAGCTAACAAACGTCTCTTTCGTACAACGTATCAGACCAGTGGAACGGCGGCTTTTCAATTGCATCCCACGGTAAATAATGCGAATCTCGAGTCTCCGAGATGTGCTTTTCAATTGTAGACGTTTGGTTCGGGTTCTATAGGGAGTATTCACTGGCCGTCATAGGTGAGCTCGCTGCTGCTTTCTTACCACAGGGAAGAGAGAGGGGAAAGATGCTTTTGTACGAATTTTGAGTGGCAAGTTAATCTTCTATAATCTTCTAGAGGGAGAATAGCGACGTTTGAAGAAGCCTGGGACCTACAAAGGAGAGTCCCGGTGATAAGAGGATTTCGCCTTCCCCTCTTCTCTTGCGGTTGCCCGAGAGCTGACGGGAAACTCTTCCCGGGCATGCGCTGTGAGCAGTTACCTCAAATATGGCGCCCAGTGAGATACCCCAGGAGTTTTAGTAGACCGCGTCTCCCTCCGCTAACCCTCTGCTACAAAGAAACCGCCACTGCGCCCTGCTCGTTGATAGCCTTGGCTGTAGAGTTCCGGGTAGCCGGAGGGCATAGCGGAGGGGGAGGCGCGGTCTACTAAAACTCGCTGTTAGCGAGTTATAGTAGACCGTGTTTTCCCGCTCCGCCCAGCCCCTCCGCTACCCGGAACTCCACGGCCAAGGCTATCGGCGCGCAGGCGCAGTGGCGATGTGCTTCGTAGCGGGGGGCTAGCGGAGGGGGAAACACGGTCTACTATAACTCCCTATTGACTGCCCCTAGACGGTGGCGCTTCCAACGCGTGCTCGTTGCCTGTATACCCGCCGGGGTGCTGGCGGCTGCGAGTGCGCCGAGCATCTATTCAGAGTGTGCGACACCTACGGGAGGCGGCGCCGCTTCTCAGCCTCGGCAACCGTTTGGACAACGCCACCGGTGACCGCGTCCACTTAACGTCCTATAGTGAAGAGGTGCCCCCGCTCCGTCCTATATTTTAATTCGCCCGCAGCCGTCGCCTTCGCCACTTCTGTGGCTTCCCCGCGCGGCCGAGTTTCTCGATCTTGCTCCGAAGTAAAAGTTTGGAACCTTGACATTCGTAACCTACCCACGTCCAGCCTTGCTCTGTATGTGTTTTTCGTCATTCGACCTGCGAGAGTTGTTTAGAGCTCTGGTACAATCCTGTGTACAGCACTGGTGAGCGGCTTCGGCGGAAACATACCGCCATGTTTGTTGTTTTTGATTTTGTATTTCTGCGTTTGAACATTCTTTCACGAAGATTTTGTGCGTTCCACGGTTCCGAAATCACCACGGGACGATATTCACCAGTGCCACTAATCGCTAAAATTTACACGAGATATATTTTTCGTTCCCCTTATTATCCGACTGCTTTTCGCTCGTTTGCGCATCGTATGAATGTATTGGGATTGGGATAATCGGGGCGCTCTTCGCCAGTGCATGAGAGGGGATCTGCGTCCCCGATTTTCGGATCTTGCGTAAAGAACGTTGGATCCCGAATGTGGCCCCGAACGTTATGTATAGCGCTGTACTCGGGTAAGCCGACATTAATTATAAACTAAAGTTGGCTGCTACACTGGACGTCTACTCCAGCCCGGCCGTGGTCTATGCGAAATGCGGGGGTTCCTGTGACGTCGGGACGTCGAGCTCTTTTGTCTCCGATGGGAAGGCTAGTGAGTTGACCTCGATGCAGCTAGCATTCAGCTCTACTCACTATTCTTCCAATCAGGGCCAATCAGAACTCGACGCTCTGATGTCGCCGCAACCCCTGCGCAACAGGCAGGCGAACTTGCGCCCTTTATAGTCGCAGACAACTGAAGGTGCGCGGGGTTCGGCTTAATATGTTCACGCTTGCTGCTACGGGATTTGTTCACCGCCAGTCTTACCGCCGAATGAAACGATATCATTGGCTGCGAAGCCATAATAACTCGGAAGTTTACACGCCCTCCGTTTATTAAGCTCTCGCGGACAATATCAAAAACCAAAAAGGTCGTGCTGGAGGCTGAACATATGTACTCCATCCTGAACACGTTACCGACCATACACCTTCCGTTGTAGACGCTCGTTACCTGCGTCATTTATTTAGAATATTTTTATGAAGCTTCTCTTTTGCGTGACTTCAAGCTCGTCGTCTTTTTCGTGTTGCTTGTCGCTACGCCTTCTTTGATCACCAGCCACGTGCTCGTTGGAAACCAGTGGCGGCGGAAACGCGTTAAAAATAACGGCGTTACCGGTCACGCGTTGCTTTTTTTCTAGAACGTACTACTCGTTACATTTTCAAAATTGCAACGGGTAACGTACTTACGTTATTGATTTCAAGTAACGGGTAACGTAGTTACGTTACTCGTTACATATTTTCCCCAAAAAACATAAAAAGTACACTTATTCATTTTTTCTCTCGATTTTCTATACTTCGTTTTACCTAAAGTACAGAGGCAGCCGACGGTACGAGCTTATGGAATCAATGAGACAGCGTCAAAAGGCAGTCATCATGGTGCTCCTCATGTTTCTGTACGTGTTCTATCACCGCTGGACCAATCATAAAGGAGAAAGGCCCAGTGACTTGCGGTTTTGACACCGCATGATTGCTCCCATTAGCTCGTTGCGTCCGCTGCGTTTGGACTCAAGCTGAAGCGAAGTATAATGTGCCATTGGTCTAGGTCACATACGCTACACCGGACTAGCTTGTTTTTAATATTTGGTAGTCGCAAGTCATTAACTATTGCACTCATTCCTCATGCCTTCAAACTTTTGCCTATCTTTTCTATACGAAACAAAGTCGCACCTCGAAAAAACCCCTCCGCCCACGCCTCTTGTACCAATGTCAAATATCGCTGTCGCAAAAAAAAAAAGAAAGAAAGAAAGAAAAAGTTGTTATTGTTATTTTATAAATAAAAAAGTGAAAGCCACGACAGGAATCAGAAAGTTCCTCTGAACTAGTTACCCCTTAATTTCCTTTTCCTGGAATACTATCGGCTTCAGCCACGTGACTTTCTTTCTAATAAAAACGATTTTCTATCTATCTTACAACTCCCTGTAACGCCGAATTAGAGCGCAGCTCTTGAGGAGGAGTAGGGAAGGGTACTGAGGGGGAATCATTCAGGGGGAACGTGACCTTGGGGAGGGGGTCACGTGACCTCGAGGGGGGGGGGGGCGCGACCTGGTCACGTGACCCCCTCCTTGAGGTCTTCCCGAAGGAACCCGAGGTCCTCCCGAGGCTCGGGGGGGGGCCGCGGGGGGAGTGCCCGGGGAGTCACGGGACCTCGGGGGTGGGGGTCACGTGACCCCCCCTCCCCGAGATCTTCCCGAAGGAACCCGAGGTCCTCCCGAGGTCCTCCCGAAGGAACCCGAGGTCCTCCCGAGGTCCTCGGGGGACCTCGGGGGGGTCACCTGACCTCGGGGGGGGGTCACGTGACCTCGGGGGGGGGGGCACATGACCCCAGGGAGGGGGGGTCACGTGACCCCCCCCTTCCCCGAGTTCCAGAGTTCTGTGTCATCAGACCTATTGAGGACGGACACGATCCTGGGGAAACTAGCCTTTGGGGTCCGTCCGAGGTCCTTCGGGAGG
>JAZHYW010069255.1:0-24589 GCA_037355805.1 Ixodes ricinus
TCTGGAGGTTGCAAAATTGAGCCTCCTCTCCCCCGTTATCAATCTGTACGTGACTAGAGTTGTCGTTCCTAATTCCTTTATAATGTAGTAAATGAACTGCATCAACTCTTAAGCATGTAAAAAATAAATAAAAAGATTGGCTTATGTTTGAATGCACATTGAGCATGCGCAATAGCTTCGCTTGTCTAGATATTGACAACCCAGCTTGCGAAGTACATTGCGTTTCTAAACTGTACGCTTGTTTATACGAGTGCGAATACTGTCGAGCTGGAAAGTGCAATTTTTACGTATTGTTGATAAATGAAAAGAGAAATTAGTTTAATAGAGTGTTTATAAGAGCTCGACTTTTTAGAGCGCAGCTCTTAGGCGCCCGTTTCCGGCTCGAGCGGCGTCGCCGTCGGCGTAACCGCGCGGTGCATAATGGGTAAATTTCCCCGCTAAATCTAGCGGAAAATTTTTCCCTCGCTAAGTTTAGCGGAAAACTTTTCCCACTAAATCTAGCGGAAAATTTTTCCCGCTAAATCTAGCGGAAAAATTTTTCCCGCTAAATCTAGCGGAAAGCTTTTCCCCGCTAAATTTAGCGGAAAATTTTCCGCTAAATCTAGCGGAAAATTTGCCCCGCTTAATTTAGCGGAAAATTTGCCCCGCTTAATTTAGCGGAAAATCTTCTCCGCCCCCCCCCCCCCCCTCGAGGTCACGTGACCCCCCCCCCCCCCTACCTTCCCCTCCTCCTCAAGAGCTGCGCTCTAATTCGGCGTTACAGGGAGTTGTAAACGGCTTTCATGTTTTTGTCTACAGAGCGCCCTTGACCGGAACACATCTGACCCTACATTCTAGCTTTATGTTTTGACCTCGAGGTGATAATAATTATTGACGAGATCACCAGAATATGAACCCGTATTCTTTAACATTCCCGTGTCAGTGTCACCACCGTTACAACATAACGTGTCCAAGCGTGAAGAAGTAAAAATAGTGAGTTTTAGTAGAGAGTTTCGATACCTCCGATAACGATACCCGGTGACAATATTAATATTGTGCAAATTCGTAGGTGAAGAGCGATCTACTTAGGCTTCCTAATAAGTACAGCCATTCGTGTTGGACCGAAAAAAACACGTAGCAGCAAAACAATAAAGTTTAAAAAACATTAAAAAATTTGCGGAGGTCGTCATTACAGCGTTTAAAATTGGAGGTATCGTAATACTTTTACCGTTCCCGCCATGCCCGAACCGGACAAGAACCGTACCGTAAACGAACCGAGGTGCCACCCACCATCCCTGTCGTTATTCATTACCCCATTGCATAAAAACGTACAAAATAAACCTTACAAAAAAATAGATCCCGGAGTGCATTGTTCAGAAATGCATCTCTGTCTCGATGTGCGCGGACTTGTACAAAGGCGACTGCTTGTCCCTGATTTTATTGGTGCGATTTCCAGTGTCCGTGTACCGTGGCCCGGAACTTCACTTCCCCAGGGTATCCCGGTCCCAGATGGGGGCGTACCTCTGCTTAGCCTCCAACGGTGTTCCACCTTCCATCAGCCGACGCATTTTTCTGGAGGTCACGTGTAAGTATCCCCCTATTTTAATACGCAATGAATTTGTCAATTACCAAGCAACCAACCAATCGGTTACCAAATTAATTAATCAATCAATCATTCACCAACCAACCAACCAATCAGTCATCCAATCAATACCTCACCAAACGACCAAGCAATCAATGATATAATCGATTCATTGCCAAAGAATCATTCAATTAAAAACCAACTAACGAATCCGTCACACCACCAATCAACCACTCACTCAATATCTGAATGAATCAATAAAGCGACGTTTATTTCCGTTTGAATTTACAGACTGAGGGTGGCGATAAACAATGGTGTTATCTACTGTCTGACAACGAGCGCGTCATCTAAAAGTCTGTGAAAAATCCGGTACTAAGATTTATAGAAAAAAAAGTTTTACATTTACATTTGCTGTTACACAAAAACCAGAGTTAGTCTTTCTTCTTTTTTAACTGACGTTTAAATATGATAAAGGCTGCATTCAAAACGGGTAGGGTGAAGGCTCCTGTGTAACGCTGGCTGACATGTTGTAACCAAGGAAAATGTTGAAATTCGGAGAAAGGAAGTAAATTTTTCTAGTGCTGTGTCAATCGTAGCATAAACTCCAACAAGTCAGTGGGTCAGCGCGCTCTTTTCTTTCTTCCCGTTGCGAAAGCTAGGCGCGACATGACACTATTATATTCCAATCAATTTTTGTATTTCAGTAATAATTATTAAAATTTGAAGTCGTTTGTTTTTCTCAACAAAAGAATAAAAACCGAGGGGAAAAAAGACGTACGAATGCAATGAAATGGAAGGAAAAGAAAGATATATTGAGATGAAGAGTAAAAAACAATCAAAATATAAAACATTTTTGTCATATAAGAATGCGGCAATATCGCACATATCTCCAATAATAAATCTTAATTAAAAAAACTTTATTACAACAAATTAGTACACGACCTGCATTTCCAGGGGTTCGTAAACTGGATGTTGTACAGTCGCAGCAAACCTATCAAACTTGAAAATGCATTACATTTTTATTTGGCAATGAAATGATTGCTTAAACCGTGTAAGACCTAAAACAAATTATGATGAATTATCTACGTTTTATAGTTTCCTCATTTTGATATATTATGCATATATGAATATACATACACTGATTGTTTCACCATTGGCTGACCAGAAAACCGCCCGGTGGCAATTAACACGTGGCGATAGCATCGCTTTGTTAGCCGAGTGTTTGAAACGTCAAGGACATGATTTTGACTTCAAACCCTGCATGAATTACGTGCAATGCAATGTGCAATTTTTACGTACAAGGGTGATGCCCGACTTTAAGAAAGACACAGGTGATCGGACACAAGAACGCGATAGGTAATAGTCAAAAATAAACAAATATAGCATGTCGTCCTTACAAACGCGAGATGTCAGATGTCTTGGAAGAATATCGGTGGCACTACAAGAAGAAAAAGGCTTGCCATCAACGTGCATGCATAGTGCTCCAATAGTGCTCCAATAGTGTAGGTACATGGAGATCCCATAGACGTCAGAAAGACAAAAACAGTTAATGTAAATATATATATATGGGTGGTTTCATCTCAAATCGTGCAGGCAAAAAGGGTCGAATTTTTAATTTCGCTGAAAAAAATATATGTTATGGCGTCGTCTCTAAAAACGCAGTAGCCACAAACCGCAAGTCCGTCGGATTTTTTGTTCTCGACTTACGAATTTTAAAAGAGGCCGCGGCGGAAAGCAGTGTTTTTCACATCCGTCGTGGGTCGGATGTTTCGCTCGATCTCCCGTCGTGGATTTTCAGTCCACATTATATTAACTTTTTTCAAGCACTCTGTGGGCACAGGTAAAAGGCTCTAATACCATGAAATAATTTTAGGCGTTTTGCTTTTTTTCTGTAAAAATGTCAAAAACGCCCCCTCGGTCAATTGTTGACGAACTTTGACAATTAAATACTGGCGATCTACTTGGGTTACATCAATATTTTTTATGTCTATGGAGAGCCCAAAACACGCTCTTTATAGATATTATAAAATGATTTAGCTGTATTAAATAGCCTTTGCGGGACGTTTACGTTAATGTTATGCGAAAACCAAAAAGTACCAATTTTAAGATCGATTTTCTCAAAAAACCCATTTTTTATTTTTTTATTTTTTGTTAAAATGTAGATATGATAGTTGTCTACTCGAAAAGCAAGTCGAGAAAGTGTATATTTTGTTTGTATGTTTTATATTTAAGCATCAATATCGTACAAAAACGTGTTTTTACGGCTTGAAACGGACTTGCGAATTGCGCGTCTTCACAAACTTGGAAATATTTTTGACTTTTTTCAACGCATCCACATAAAAATGAAATACAGTAGTTCCACCCTGTTATATTTATTGATCATTTAAATTTTATTACAGGCGGCAAGCTACATTGGAGCAGTTCAAAAGAGAAAGCAACACTTCTTAACAGACCAGCAGGCGTCGTAAATTTTTAATGTATAGAAATCGGCAGACGTCCTATTGATTCGGGGCCTTCATTGGCCTATATGAACGTCCCGCCCTTTCGGAACCAGCAGATGACCACGACCTTTCGCGCTCGTTGTGTTAGATAGGACGGCCCGTGACAGTAAAGCGAGCAGCGCACCCTGTGTCACGAGGAGTGAAATGGTACGAATGTGTCGTTGACGCGGCGAACAGTGACGGCCACCCAGGAGTAGTCAGTCAGTCAGAGTATTGCAGAAGGGAAAGCAAAGTAACTGTTGCCCGGGAGGATGAGAACACCATGGCCTTACAATATCGACGGTCAACAACAGTTCTGCCTGCCAAAACAACGCCGCGTGCGAGCTAAAACCGGCGGCGCGGGACGAAAATCGCGCACGCACACGAAGATGGGCCGGTTTCGTTAGGGATGTGGGAAAATTTTGAAACCAGCCATCCGTGCACGCGTGAAACGATACCGCGTATTTGCCCAAGCTTCGAACGCCCTATCCTAGAAATGGCCGTGCTCTGCAAAGTGGTTGTCCTGTGCTTGTCCTCCGTGTTTTATTCTTTCAATTTTATGTACTCTATCTCCCTCCGCGGAAATCCGATAGCACCGAAGGGTTATCTCTTTTGGAAACAGCAAAGCCCGGAGACTAGCATCAAAAACGAGCGTGTTGGTAAATATACTTGTGTCTATTCTGCCCGGAGACTAGTTGGGTCGAAGTCAGCCTCCTTGGCAACTATAACCGTTTGTGAAGAGTGGTCTTCTCCCGAGATGAAAAGTTAGCGCCGGCTGACGTGTTTTTTTTTTTTTTTTAAAGGGAAGGGGAAAGAAAAAGTTTGAGTAACTGCATGCAGTAACTACCTCGAAAGCTCCTCTCCCGATATGAAGCTCGAGGCATGTTACGTCTCGGTTACCTTCTCGCGCACCGCTGCTCGAAACTATTCTTCACTTTGTTCCGCACAGCCACGACGGATGTGCGGAACAGAGTGAAGAATAGATTCGAGCATCATCTGGACGCCATCATCCTGCCAGGCTTCAGTGTCATGGGACTGGACTCGGCGTCGGTCAGTTAAGACTTTTTTTAAATTTTATTTCGTGTGTGTTTCTTCGCCCCGCTGAACTTTGTTTCTCGGGTGCGGTTCTGCTGAACTTTTTTTTATGTTTCGTTACTAACTGTTTGTTAGCATTGTTTACTTGTTGGGTTTATTTCTTCATGGCGTAGCGGCCTGACGGTGCTGTAGAGAGCGTGTTCGCACGCATTTGGTTGTGTCCCGTTTAGGGAATGCCCGGAGGAGTTGGTTTTTGTTCTTGCCGTGTGCGGCTGAGTTTTTCTGTCTTAATTAATTTTTTTTCCTTTACGTGTCGTTGACTTCTTTGTCTGACCAGGCGTGGACCTATCGCCTTGCCACGGCTCGAACCTAAATCTTTTATTTTTTTACCGCAATTTTCGTTAAGATCGGAGTTGGGTAATTTTATTCTTATTTATTTATTTTTATTCCCTACCCTTCTCCGTGACAATCTCTCCGTGTGTTTCGGATCGTTTCTGTGTCATCACTTTTGTGTATTACGGAAGTGAAAGGATATTCCCTGGTGATCTGTGCGATGTGCGGTGAACAAACCCTAGCGTTTGGTTTCGGAAAGAATTGTATATAATAGATCAATGACGTGGTGACTTTTCATGTCTTAGTAATATTGACAGCTAATAGCTAGTCATGCTAGTTTACAGTGAAAGTTTTATCAATCGAAAAATACAACGTCTGTGCCTCTTCGATATTGAAGGTCTACTAGGCCTGCTGATTTGATTAGATATGTTTCTCGTGGTTTCCCGCTCTTTTCAAAACATAAATAACTATTCAATACCACAAAATGCGTTTATAATTGATTACAAAACGCAGACAAAAATTCAAGAAAACTTTTTTACAATTCATAGAAGCGCACGTTTTTTTTTTTTGTCTGACTTAGGTCTTGCAAAACGAAGACGTCTTTTTCCGATATTGAGGCTTAAATATAGAACATACAAACAAAATATACACTTTCTCGACTTGGTTTTCGAGTAGACAACTATCATATCTACATTTTAACAAAAAATAAAAAAAAATAAAAATGTTTTTTTTTAGAAAATCGATTTTAAAATTGGTACTTTTTGGTTTTCGCATAACATTAACGTAAACGTCCCGCAAAGGATATTTAATACAGCTAAATTATTTTATAATATCTATAAAGAGCGTGTTTTGGGCTCTCCATAGACATAAAAAATATTGATGTAACCCAAGTAGATCGCCAGTATTTAATTGTCAAAGTTCGTCAACAATTGACCGAGGGGGCGTTTTTGACATTTTTACAGAAAAATAGCAAAACGCCTAAAATTATTTCATGGTATTAGAGCCTTTTACCTGTGCCCACAGAGTGCTTGAAAAAAGTTAATATAATGTGGACTGAAAATCCACGACGGGAGATCGAGCGAAACATCCGACCCACGACGGATGTGAAAAACACTGCTTTCCGCCGCGGCCTCTTTTAAAATTCGTAAGTCGAGAACAAAAAATCCGACGGACTTGCGGTTTGTGGCTACTGCGTTTTTAGAGACGACGCCATAACATATATTTTTTTCAGCGAAATTAAAAATTCGACCCTTTTTGCCTGCACGATTTGAGATGAAACCACCCATATATATATATATATATATATATATATATATATATATATATATATATATATATATATATATATATATAACTAAGCCTACCGCAAGCGTTAAGCTTCTTGTTAAAATGGTGTTAGTAATGAAACCGAGAGATAACGGTCCATGAAACTTTCCACTGCTTTACATGTCTTCCACTGTGAATAGCACTCCTTCATATTGGCCAACTAATCCAGATAGAGATTATTGCTCTACTTTGAAATTTGGTAGTAAAACTGCCGAGAAGGTTTTGATCAAGAAGATCAAAATATAACCCCTATGTATTTTTAATTAGAAAAACTTATTTATTTTCTGATATAATTTCTTTTTACAATGCGGGCTTAAAATCTTATTTATATACTTTGAAATCTTTCTTTTACCTTCATGCAATTTAAACATCTTAGAGGGATTAGATTCCAAAGGCTTGTGATCACGACTGTGTGACGATTCGGCACGCTTAAGTGCCCGGATGTCAGTAAGGCGAACTGGATTTCACTCTGCACTGTACTTCAAACTTTCGACCGGAATTTTCTTGTTAATGCGGCACCTTGACACTGACAAATTGTGAGCCTATCCTGATGTGGAAATACGTTGAGACGCATGAGCTTACGCTAGCTGTCGCAATGAGTTGAAGTGTCTTTCGATGACTTAGATGCGCCACAGAAGTCGCTGTTGCGTCTCGGTCGATGTATTTCACAATCGTCGCGAATATGTATGCGGCGTTGCGCAGGGAGTTTTCTGTCATGTTCGTTTACAATATACAAGACGCGGAAGTTGGCTATGCGTGTTTGCAATACGAAATAAAGCTAAAGCAGCGAAACTTAGAGTAAAGTATCGACTTAAACTCGTTTCTGTATATAACCCAGGCACCGCTATCATTATTTTACATCATTTTCAATCTCCTTCGGTAATAAAGATGGAATTCGAAAGCTCTAGCACTCAAAGAACTGTCTTTGGATAAGCTTTACTTTACAATACACTTGCGCGCGACCCAGAAAGGATGATCGTGTTTGGAAATAATAATGACCAAATGACGACATCACGCATTGAGATCTAAATTCAAGAAGCGAAAATACGTGGTTATAGATGTGTAGATATTCAACGTTGCGTACTTTTGTTTGCTTCTTAAATATTATTCAGGCACGTGAGTGTCACTTTCTATGGCTCGATTGAATCATAGGCAGAAAGGAACGCCGCAAAGCACTGTTAATGCTTTACTTATGCTTGCTGAAAACTCGCTACATTCCTCCTGCTTTTTTGTATTCATTTATTTTAGACAAAAAAAAACAACAACAAAGTCTGAGTGTGGTAAGGCAGAAAAAAAATACAAGCTAGTCTTCTGACAAATCTCTTGCACCTGGTTACAAAGCTCACCAGAAAGAAAAGAAAAAGAAAAAAACAAAACAACTCTAAGCAATCCCTCACGAGTATGCGATTAGAAAAAAACAATTTGAGGTACAGACTGCAGATTGTGTGACATTAGTAATAGATCGTTGAAGGTGTTCTTTTTTGAAAAACCATAGTATCATCTGAAAGCAAAAAAAAAAAAAGCTTATTAGGCGGTACATTTTTTAGCGTCGCGTGGCATTGACAGCCTAAATTCTCCACTAAATAGCGTGGAATTTTTTTCTATAACCTATCAATTGCAGCAGCGTATCTTGTCGACGAGGTACGCTATAAATATTGGTTTAATAATTAAGAAATGTTTATGAAATTATTTCATTAATTATCACGCCGTACTTGTGATTTGGTATTAAATTTGGTGTTTATTTCAAAATATTTTTTGGGGCTTTTCAACGTTGTCAGTCTCCTTGGGGGATTAAAACAGGCAAAGATACATAAAAACATAATTTTGAGGTGCGCGAAAACAATATATTGATCGAAATCGTCACTTTCCTAAATATTCAAACAGACGCATCAACTCGTGTATTGACTAAGGAAGTGGTGTTCAAGAGCATTAATCAACAAATCTGCGCTTGTGAAGCTAGATAAATGTGTGTCAAGGTTCCGATTTCTTATGGCAGAAGAAAACAAAAAAAGTACCTGAAAGTATATATTATTAAAGGAATATTTCGATGAGTTTATCGCTGTGTTTGTTTCTTGTTATTATTGTCTGAGAAACGTTACCATACAACTCGTTGTCTAATTTCAAAGCGTCGTTTAAAAGGAGATACAATTATTTTAAGTCGTCCTAATTTGCGCGATCAGCAATGATCAAAGCACCGTATCCTTTCAGCAGCTCAGTGGGGGAATCAAACAGTCTATATTTGTGGTCAACAAATCTTATTGCTTTCCTCTGAACACATGTCAAGGATATTTATATTGGTTTGTGTATGAGGGAACCAGGATGTGAATGCATATTCTAGCACAGAACGCATCAGACGCATCAGTGTAAATTAAAAATGAAAAATGTGCGTCGTTTCTACCGTTACTAAGTGGTGATAAATATATGCAACAAATAGCGTGATTCACCTTTAGACAAAAATCTCTCGCGCATGCGCGAAAAGACGCTAACGTTCTTTGTCTGGTTGAAAGCAAATGAGTGCGCCGCGTTCAAAGGCTTACACTGTACTACGCTACTGCAGAAGCGAGACTGCGCCATGGGTTGCTTTGTTCATTGTCTTGCCAGCTCTGTGTATCTCGTATGAATGCGGGTATATTTTTCAAGGGGTAAATAGAATGCAAAAGTTTTGAAAAGTGAGGTGAAGAAAACCAGACTGCTTACCACGGTAATTGAACGAGCGCCGCCGGAATCGCGACGCCCATTTCGTCACGGGTGCGTATATATTGTAAGCGTTTGAGAAGTTTTACGTACAGCGTTAAGACCCATTCACAAAAGAACATTTACAAAGAACAATTCACACGGGCGTGCAAAGCTAATCGTTGAATTAGTTGCAGAACCTAATGCAAACCCCGAATGTCCCGGCGAGTCTCGACGTGAGCAGACGTAAGCTCCCCCAACACAGCACAACGAAAGGCAAACGACAGAGTGCGAACGTGCATTTAAGCCTCGTTTTTCAATCGTTGTACCTCGTCACACCCAAACTTTCGAAGCGTGTGACCCTCTCACAATAAGTGGAGCGCACTAGTTTGCTAATCGTCAATACTCTGTCATCTAGGCTTCATTCCTGCACGTCTGTACCATTAAAAATGAACCTAAGAAACAATTACACATAAAACCATCTGACTGAACGGCATTGGTGTGAGGTAATGGGCGATCCTTGCAGTCACTCCGATGATCTGGGTGCCGAACCAAGTCGTGGGTGCCGCTCTGGGAAGCAGCGTGGCGCTCGAGTGCCACACGGAAGCCCACCCGGCGTCGGAGAACTTCTGGTTCCGCAGTTCGCGCCGACTCGACGGGGACGCCTCGGCCAACGGGCTCAAGCACAAGAAGCCCAAAAGGCACGAGGCGTCAACCACGAAGACGGGACTCAAGGTATAACAAATATCGCGGAAGTTAGTATCTCTATGCTCTTGCTTCCAAGCTATGCGTGACTTCCAACATACGTATTGTAGGAGTTAAGGTTGGATTACTGCACGCTCAACCGGAAAAACGACATACAAAACCATGGATTAAAAGAAAAAAACCTTAAAATACGTTTATTTGTAGGATGTCAACAAAAGGGTAGAGTATGCTTAAGTAACCGTTTAACAACGCTGCAGCGTGTACTTCCTCCGAGAACGTCTTCCAGCCTCCCTTAGTTGTGGGTGTTGCTCTTCACTTCATCGATTTTTTTAGAGCGTAGAGGTGTTTGGCGCGTTGACCGTAGTTTTCACAGTATTGATGTGTCTACGTGTTTGCGAAGGTAAATGGATGGAACTGCAAACCAATGGTTTTCAATCACTTTAAGGGTGCGGTTTTGGCAAATTGTTTTTGAAAACTCAATTTAAGGCGCGCTCGCTGGAAAGATGCCAATAAACAAAATTGTTCTACAGAAATGCGATATTGCTTTTTTTTTAATTTTTCATTATTTAAATTTAGGCAACTTCGCAAGAGGAGTAGGCAACGCATTTTCTTCCACAATTTACACAACTTTCCGCTGAATCAAACTGTAAAGCAAGCAAAGAGAGCTATATTTATTTTTGTAAAAAGAGACTCTCCTATTGTTCGCTCTCTGATAAATGCCCGCGGATCAACTTCCCCTCACAACTCTCGGGGATTTAAGTTATGTAAAATTATGAGGAAGCTTGGCCAATTATGAAACCGAAAATAGGTTTAGATAAAAAAATTTAAACCCGCGATCTGAGACTCGAATGATGTGAGCACGTGCGACATTATGCACGTGTCACATATCGACCTTTATTTTCACGTCTACGCAAAATCTTGTCCTCGTCGGTCGGTCAGCCTACCTCGAGGAAGTCGCGCGTACATGTTTTAGAGTGGGACAAATGCAGGCAGAATAGCAAAACACTGCAATTCATAATGCAATGAGCGACGTTTCTTTGTTTGCAATGTCAATAAAGTCATGAAGCGTTAAATAGAGGTAATTTTAGTTATAATGTTGTCAATGCCAATATAATATCAGCTTGTTTTTCTTGGATGGTAGTTGCCGATCACAATTACGAGCACAGCAGTCGAATAATGTATTGTCATGGTGTAGAAAATCGTCAACTATCGAGAATTAAAAAAAAAATCCTTCTTGTGTTTATTTAGCGGCAATCAAGGTTTCTTTAAAGGTCTTGGTATTTTAAAATACGTCTTCCTATGGTTGGTTAGAAACAACTCAGTTGTCACTCTCAGCGTTGTAGGAATAATCTTTTTATATTATTCGCTTCAGCTTAAACTATCCTCGTTCCTTATTTGAACCATACAGAATAAAGATTGACGGCTTTAGAATAAAATACCTGTAACAATCCGGAAATTACCAGGCGATAAATTTTGTTGCAGAAAAAATTAGAAGTCGGCATTGCCACCGAGAAAAAACTTAAATAAAGTGAAGATCACGCCGTAATTTGGTTATTTTTCATTTATTTGTTTTGCGGGTTTGATGCATGGGGTTATATATATATATATATATATATATATATATATATATATATATAGTGGGAGAGAGAGAGAGAGAGATGTATACTGTATATATAGTCGAAATGTCAGCAACAACAAATTCAGATGAAATTACAATAAAAAAAAATATATATATTTTAATTAGATACATTTATCGTGATTATGTTTTAAGTGAAATGCAATATTCAGATGAAAATTCGATTTCAAAGCCAAGCAAAAACCTTCTGCAATCACTTTGAAAACTAGAAAACGTGTTATTAAAGTTAATGTTTAGATCCGTTTTATTTCAAATTGTTTTTGTTTGAAAAGTAAAAGTTTGTCGGCCGTAGTTTGTTTTTATGGCCGGCATCGTTATTTTTGGATATCTAGTCGGATATGCACTAAGGATGTCTATCACTGTTGTCTAAACTCTTTGTTTATGTATCGCCTGTAAAATCCCGAAGTAATATACTTCGCCTGCCTTAAGCATATCATATTTGATGAAAAGTGTCTGTGTCCTTAAGTTTCTGAGGTCCTCTCTATAATAATCACACATTCCTAAAAAATTTTTTTCTTTTTCTGTAGGATAAGGTTTACCCTGACGTTCTTCTCTACGCCAAAAGACCATAAGTAATTTTGGAATATAATATATATCCAAATACGCACATTAGATATTGCTTGTCCAGCAGTTTCTAAGATTAAATTCTCGCTGCTTACGTGCGTTAACTAATTCAAAACTTTATAAATAATTTACGTGCTTTGAATATCTCCGTTTGATCGCACGGAAACGACAGGTTAAAGCTAAGTAGTTAAATCTAGTCACAGATGCCATCAAATGGCCGCCAGTTTTATTTACACTGATATCATTGGCTTGGGATTTTGAGAAGATCCCGGCATAAATTATCGTCATATTTTTGCAGTTATATATTTATTTGTGGTTTGGTGTTTTAAGGTGTATATGAAGCTGTCCATGTGGAATCTGCGCAAGGAAGACTACGGAACCTACCACTGCGTGGCGCAGAACGCCCTGGACAGAACAGAAGGAAAAATACAGCTTCACGGTGCGTACAAATGAAAATTCAGCTCCCGTATTTAGTTTTCTTGAAATTAATACACCCACTGGGCTGACGACAGCAATTTTCAGAAGTAAATAATTTTATGCATTTATTCGAGATACTTTCCAGGCCACCAAAGTCATTATAGAAGGAGGATACGTGAAAAAAACCATTGTACACAAACATAATAAAGATTAAGCATTCAATATCACAATTTGGAACAACAATAGTTTCACAACAAGGAAGCAATTTTGTGGCTTTTAACTGTGTTTGGAGTTGCGTACCTTGGAGTACACACAAAATATATCTTATCTAGCCGGATATTATGTGGCACTTAAACTTTCATATGTCGCCTAAGTTTAAACGTAATCTGTCTTGAAAGTGTTACGTCTTTAGAGGCAGGTTACAATAAGTTGAGCATTTCCAGTGTGGTGGAGTTGCAGAAACAGAGCTTGGTTTGCTTCCTTTGAAAAAAAAAGCAGTCTTAAAAAGCGTGGTTTTGTCAAGCGATGTCACAAATGTCAAAACTGGAGACTAATCGCTGTAACTTTCGAGTTCAAGGAATTCAAGGTTATCAATAAATGCCTTATTTTATTATAACCCCTTCAATAATTACGCACTCTTAGGTCGATCCGCGAATACAAAGCGACGAGCAAAAAACACCGACAACGAGGCAAGTCTGTAATTGTGACAATACTCACTTCCAAGGGACTGCTATGTGCAATTGATAGACTTGCCATTTTTATGGTACCTTTTGCTCGCGTCACCTTGCAGTGTTTTCAGATTGACCATAAGAGGGCGTAACTTTTCAAGGTGTCTATTGTCAAAGCAGCTCAGGGATACTGCAGTACCTCGTAAAAAATAGGTGGTGTGTGATATGTTATTGTTCGTTGTCTCGCGTTATTTTGAAAGCATTGAAGTAATGTATTTAGCTTAGTGTGATCGGAACTTCCGTCCGATTGAACGTTCACTTCGGCGCCCCTAATACATGTACTCTTTACATCGGCCGGCCTTTTCGCGCACAAAATGTGTATCATTTCCGGCACCTCCGGCTGTGTATAGCTTAATCCCATGGCCCGTCTAACAACTTTGTAAAAAGTTCGACGACCACAGCGCGCGTCTTCGGAGGGCCCCTTAATATCCGAACGTCCTCTTCGGATCGTGGCAACCGAAAATTATTAATCTCATTTATTAGGTTCTCAGACGCGGTGGCGGCGGCGGGCCGAATAAGAAGGCCCATACAAGGCGTAAGTAATCACCGCCGCACAAAGACCTCCGCCCACGCATCTCACGCACCGTGTCCTTCCTACACTCCGTTTCACCGTACGCGATGGACCGCGGGCAAAGCTACGAGCCCTCCCCGCTTATTCAGCTCCATGAACGAATCTCGTGACCTGGTGCTCCGCGGCTTCGCCGCACCCCTCTCCAAGGTCACACGACAATCACGCGGCATTGGAGACTGGCTTCGACGGCTAGTAGAGTTCTCGGCGGTGCACCGTAAGGTGGAGAGAAGTGTGCACTGCCCTCCAGTGAGCAAACTAAAAGAGATGCAGAGTCAGTGGTGAGGTCGTAAAGTATAGTCCGGTAATATGAGCTCTCAGGCGTCCGAAGCCAGGCTGGCGATTATGTGGGCATCACCGGCTTTCTGATGGCGAGCCTGCCCCACCCCCCTCCTCGAGGAGGCCCACGGCTGAAATCTTAAGAGGCTCTCTGAAGGAACGTTGACCTGCCCCGCTCTGGGGCCGATGCCGCGTACTTCCGGAACTCGAGGTTTTCATCTTACTTATAATGTTTGTTTTTGTTCGCGTTTAATCTGGAGGAATTCATAACCATTAACACTAGAAACATTATGGAAGTTAAGCGTGTTACGTTTATTGAGTTAACTCTTTGTATGCTGATACTGATGCTGATTATCCGAGAAGTTATTATAAATTGATACCTTCGCTAATGTATACACAACACACGCATAAAAGTAAACAAAAAAACGGATGGTTATATATTTCCAATTAAACGTTTTCCGAGATATGCTCGGAGGAGGCTGGAGGTTAGAGTAGGGTTATGATGTTAGGTGTGCTTCTAAGTTCTTGTTTTTTTAGTCGCTCACGAAGAATAATTAACGATATTAAGCAGACATTTATTACATTCGTGAATGATGCGAGAAGAAAGGAGTATTTAAACATCACAATGTAACACTTGAGACTGTTGTGCGGAAAATTAAGAAAGTTTAAGTTAAATAAACAAACGAGAACAGTAGGAGAACATATTCTACGAACGGGGTTACGTACACATTTGCTTGTTTCGCTCGCCGAATATAATCATTGCTTGAGTTGTTTACGGCAGGTTGGGCGGACGAAAACTGCCGATAAATAAACCCGTTTTCAAAATTAATTACCGTCATGGACACGGTAACCTAAAAGGTGTCACAGAGTTCATAGCGCCTTTTTGGCGTCATTTGGTTACGCAAGAAGAAATCTTCGTTGGCAAAAGCACTTTCATAATAACCTATAATCACGTGCATGAATGCATAATTTAGGAGCGCGGGCACTCTTTTGAATTTTACTTTTGATTGAAATTCGGATGCACTATATTTTACCGCCTAGATAAGTGCCTGAAACCATCACTTCCTCTATCGTAGTTTGATAAAAGCCCTAGGATTCTGCGAAAAAAATAGTTTCTTCGCTTTAATTGCCTCGTTGTGTACATGTTACTCGCTATTGTAGTAAAGGTGCCTATTATAGGTAGCTATTTTGGTATGGTTATATCGTTATGAGCTACTTGATGTTTGTCACAACTGGTCTTCTAAGACAGTGTACTCATGTAAGCAGAGATAGCTGGATTATTGCCGCTTGGGAAGAATCCACAAAATGTAGCATAGATTAGGAATGTAGTTTTCTAAAACTTTATATGCCTACGAAGAGAGGCTATGTGAAGAGGGGAAAAACTATTATTTATGTGAGACCACCTGTCCAATTGATAAAGAATTAGGAATTAATTCAAATACAGCTGAGAACAAAATTAAAAAAAAAAAGAAAGCAAGTAATATCAGCTATCTTCTGGATATTTGGATACGCCATAGTTCGATATTTGCTCTAGGTGGAAAAGGTATAATAATTTCTGAGCTCACTGAGAACTTCATATATCAAAGTTCAGCATTCATTTTTTTAAACTTTGTATGCACGTTAAGTTTCTTTTTTTTACGAAAACTTTTAAACTTCTAGTACTGCGTGCGCTAAAGCATATGAAAAATCACGAGCCCGCTTCTTCACAGCAGGATTCATCTTTTCAACATGTTTGTGATTCTAACCTGTTTTATAAATATAAAATTATACATAAATCTCGAAATCAGCATCACTACAATAATTATTAGAAACGGCCCGTTATCACCACCATAATTGAGTTAATGTTATAGTGTGGCCTTGACAAGATTGTTTGCAATGAACTTTTCTGTGTCCATAACATTGCTTGAAACTGTATATATTGGTCTGTACCGCTGTTCCGTTCTTTATTCAGTGGATTCGCTTATATTTCAGAAATTGCAGCACCTTCTGGAAAAACAGAGCCGCCGCCTGAACTTCCAGTGCCCGTGACAACGTCGGAGCGAAACCAAGGTTCGGATTACCATTCCTATGCCTGTTGGTAGTTGCGCGAATGTCGTTTCATTATAAATATGTCATTTTGTTTTATTCGTTCAGGCTTAATTAGCCCACATAAATTGTACCTTCGAAACAGAGTTCGGCGATTTTTTTTTAAATACAAAAATTGTTCATCTTTCTTTTCTTTTAAACCTGCTTTGAGCTCTATACGGTGCAAAACAATTAGTTAATGAACTCTACCACACACTAATGGTCTTGCAGTTTTCCTGAATTCTAATTGATCCTATTCAACTTTAAAGATTCGTTATATTTAAAAAAAAAGAATTTCGTGAACGCAAATTGAAAGTGCACTCAGATTTCTCGGTGACAATATTGAGAGCCCTTACTTAGACTGCGGGAGATGTGAGGAGTAGAGAGCTTTTACTTGGAACCTTGAAGTTGAATAGGTGGAACGTGTGATAGTGAAGCACAGCATATAGAGGCAAGTACCTATGAAGATGCGCCCAAGATCACACACACATACATACGCTTGCATAAACACACAAACACGCACGCACACACACACACAGACAGGCAGACAGACAGACAAACAAACAAAGAGGCAGAGATACAGACATACAGAGTTGAAAAACACTTCCTGAAAGCAACGGATTGATGGACACATGCAAAATTGAAAAACTGCTCCTGAAATCTTTTGACTGCCAGTCTAATTTTTGATAGGATGCTTAGATTAAGTATTTTAGCGAAATTTTGTCTGTCGCTAATTTTAATTTCTTTTTTTCTGTTTAGTTCCGCACACACAGGTTCGCATGTACAGAACTCCGTCGACCTCATTTTCCCAGAATTCCACACGGCACACAAACTGCAGGCGCAGACACGTCTCTCCGCAAACACGCACAAAACGCACGCACATGCTTTGCTCTTTCTCTCTCCTTCTCTTTCTGTTTCTCCCTCTTCCTGTACTGCAGTGTAGGACGGAAAGTTTCGGGCATTAGCGACGCCGACTATGAGACAGCTTACTGGATCGCATAATTTTGAATAATGGGGCGAGGTTGAACGAGTGGGCCTATTCCTAACCGAAACACGGAGCTTATCGGTCTCTGAGCTTTCTTATTTTGCTTCGCTATGCTTCGTCTCTTCGTCGGCAGCGAGGACGGTGTTGCCATCTTCGTTAGTGTCGGATAACTAGTTTCGTTATCGAGGCCCGAGGGCCAACCGTAAACACTCGAGCCGCGTGTGCATTTCTGCGGATCCTTACCAAATCAGAGCTTAGTGTCTTGCCAATTTTTTTTATTGTAAATCTATGTTTATGTTGGAGACACGTATCCAAACTCATAAAATTAACTATATTCAGGGAGACCCAACGTTACTAGAACCACTCAGTTGGGAAACTGCCACAGAGCCTGCTCTGAAAAAGTGGCACCGATCCGTACTCGAGAACCGAGCTAATTGCGATCGCAACGCCGCCATTTGTCCCGCAGCGACCACTCGAGGAACTGCACGGCTGCTTGTATTGGTTCGGGAGTATCGTATTCGATAGCGTCTGCAGGGACGATTCTATTTTGGCTTTAATTGGCCATTTTGGCGCCGAAACACGTACATTTGAAGGGGTTTTCAGCGATACCAACGCCCGTCTCCCAAGCGGACGCGCCGCGAATTACTTCCGAAATTAGGACTCGCCCAAGTTGGGACGCGCTACTTGAAATCACCGGTGAGACATGGTTGAATAAAAAAAACTGTGCCGCAAAACCTTGTAAACTAGACATTTTCGGAAACATCACGCGCCTGTTATTTTGTACTAAGCTCCATAAAAAATTTCCACAAAAAGAGTTTTTTCCGTTTGTTTTTACGAAATAACATGCTGTCTAAAAGCACAAGGTGACCACAGTAAAGAAAAAAAGATTAAGGGTGGCGCTAATATCGTATTTAGCTCGGTCTCGGCGGACGCCAGCGGTCCAGGTTTTAACGGTGAGCTTCCGAACAGAGAGTTCTAGTAACGTTGCTGAGACCTAAAGAAACTGGTCCCATTATGTTTTTGCTCTTTCCTCGTCACTGGTTCTTCGGAGCTCTTATGGGATGACGCCGGTGACTCGACACTCGCCACACACCACGTTTTTTAAGTTGTCACTGACTATGGACGTTTGCAAGTACGGCCTCGGGGCGCCAGCCATCTTGCCGCTGGTGTGTGGTGTACATCGCCTGATAGTCGAGCGTTTCTGAGGCGTGCTCACGGCCTCAGTAATGCTCGATTATCGACCTTCACACTACACTTCAGCAAGATGGCAGTGCCAGAGGCCGTATACTTGAAACATTCATTCGGTGAGCTAGTCGTCTGCTTCTTGCAAAGTCGTAGTACGTCAGATCGACGCTGAGTTCTGATTGGCTCTGATTGAAGGATAGCGCGTAGACTACGAAGCATCTGGCATTGGGAGTCTGCCACGATCATCGCGAATCCAGAGCCAATGCAGAGCCCGACATCGTTCTGACGTCACTGCAGACTACTGACGAGCAACGTTTCAGACGACTAGTCTACATCTAAGCAGCGTGTCCGCGAGGACGCAGTCAAAGCTGCTCGCCGATTATACCAAAGACGAAGGAAGTTTGCTGCAGGCTTGATGACAGAATTATGTCGGGACGCGCCTCATGCATCTTTTAAAGCGTGTTTTGACCGCATACATACGTACGCTGCGAAGATGTCTGTAGGCAGCGTTTTATATGACCAATGTGACAGAACTGTCGATCAAGAAAGACGCTTCAAACGTCGTCTGCAAAACGTTTTTGTATCCCCATGCGAGATGCAAGCAGAAGCAAGTTACTCGATGTATTTGGCAGTGTGACCGCGACTTGAAGAGACACGCGAGGCAAGGACCACAGTTCCCGACTCCGACCTCCACAGTCAAGTGAAGCGAGCGAGCGCGGTTTCGTCGCGAGTCGCGCCGATGGCTTCTTCTCACCTTGCCGATGAGCGGAAGGCCCGCTCAACGTTGCCAGGAGGCGAAAGAGGGAGCGCGGCGGCTACGAGGTGAAAGTCAGCCGTCGGCTCTCTCGTCGGGACTCAATTACGGCTATCAGGGACGCCGCCAGGACGCTTCTCCCCCGCCGCGCTGGGGAAAAGGGGGAAGGACGGGAAGTTGCGGAAGGCCTTCCAGTCGGCTGGCGCGCCCCCACAGGCACGGGCTCTTCCCCGGGCCATCGTTGCTTCCAGGCCGATGGTTCGAACCCCCAGCCGCGGTGGCTTTAGGCTTCAGCGGACTCGTATCGTGGCGGCCCGCCCTCCCCCTCTTCGTCCGCCGAGTTGCCAGATTGATGCGGCCTCGATGTCACGTGATGGGCCCCTCGGGGTTCGTCGGCTTTCCGGCCGCGGCCGCCTACCGTCTTTGCTGCTCGGGACTTTAGACGCGCGATGGACGGCCGTTTTCTACGGGGTCCTTAAAATTCAGTTTCAGTCGACAGGTAGCCCTATCCAGTGCAGGAGTGTTCAAATATTGGACAAAGTAAAGCTGTTGTAACATTGCCAATACATCATACAAAAGACGTTCTGCGGACTATCTGAGTCTTGCTTTGTTTCTTGAGTGAAGGCCCTGTCACACCGGTCATACAAAGCTGTCGGGTGGGGCTGGGAAGCTGATCGATCAACCTTGCGATTAATTGAGTAATGTATTAAACGCGATCAATTTTTTCAAGGCGGTAGCTTTACAAGGCCAACCAACCTCGGGAGCCGCGTAAGCACGAAATGTGTAGGTCGGTCAGTCCTTGATCGCTAAACGACCTAGAAAAAAATAGAACAAATAATGGCAGCCTGTGTTAGGAACTGAACCCCGGTCACCGGGATTGAAGCCCACTGTTCTGCTAGTACGCAGGAACGGGAGGAGCGGAAGCAGGTGGTGTGAACAAAGTGTGTTTAAGGGGGGGGGGGGAGGCACAGAAACATGTGTTGTAGAAACAGCGCGCGAAACGAGCAGGAATAGAAAGGGCAGAATAGCGCGCATCCTTTTTATTGGTGACCCGGAAAATTGAGCGCAAAGCCTTTGTATCCGAATGTTGCTGAAGAAAAGCGCGTGCAGTGTGAGGGAGAAAAAATTGGGTGACGTAATCTGTTTTTGTACGAACCTCTGCCCTAGGCACCACCTAAGCTGAGAGCACGACCCACCACAAGCACTGCAAGACTAAGGGTCATCCTGCCTTAAGCACCACCGAACTAAGAACACTACCCTATGAAGCTACCGCTGAGTTTTCAGTGTGTATTCCGTTGAGTTTTCAGTGAAAAATTTCAAGGAAAAAGTAAAAAAATGCTTTTTTTCTACCGGTTCGAATTAATGCATATAAGGAGGCAGCACCGTTGCACTTCACGGAAAAATACTACCACTTACTATGACTGTTATGAAGAGTGAACATCAGGTTTAAAAATAATATAAAATATTTCATTTAAATTATCTTCTCGTGTTTTTTATGGGCGGTACAGCGTCAAGTTACAAATGAGGCGGTACATTCCGCCGTATATAACCTAGCCAGAAGTAGTGACACAGAAAAAATTGTAGTTTTGGCACTTTCTTGAAATACTCTTTAGCAGGGTCAACTCTGCCTACTAATCCACTAAACGGTAGCGATTAATCGAGTGTAAAGTTTTAATCGACGCCTAACTCTAGTCTGTTGACATCTTCGAACCACATATATGTAAGAGCTTCGGACGTGCTTGAGGTGTTCCGGCAGTTAATTGTGCGATTATGTCCGCAGCAAACAAAGGTCTCTTTCGTACAATGTACGACCAGTGGGACGGCGGCTTGTCAATTGCACCCACGGGAAATAATGCGAATCTCGAGTCTCCGAGATGCCCTTTTCAAATTTTGACACTGGGTTCGGGTTTCATCGTGGCGCGACAGTGACTGCCCGTAGACGGTGGCGCCTCCAACGCGTGCTCGTTGCCTGTATACCGCCGGAGTTAGCTGCGAGTCCGCCGAGCATCTAGGAGTGTGCGACACCTACGGGAGGCGGCGCCGCTTCTCAGCCTCGGCAACCGTTTGGACAACGCCACCGGTGACCGCGTCCACTTAACGTCCTATAGTGAAGAGGTGCCCCCGCTCCGTCCTATATTTTAATTCGCCCGCAGCCGTCGCCTTCGCCACTTCTGTGGCTTCCCCGCGCGGCCGAGTTTCTCGATCTTGCTCCGAAGTAAAAGTTTGGAACCTTGACATTCGTAACCTACCCACGTCCAGCGCTTGCTCTGTATGTGTTTTTCGTCATTCGACCTGCGAGAGTTGTTTAGAGCTCTGGTACAATCCTGTGTACAGCACTGGTGAGCGGCTTCGGCGGAAACATACCGCCATGTTTGTTTTTTTGATTTTGTATTTCTGCGTTTGAAGCATTCTTTCACGAAGCATTTTGTGCGTTCCACGGTTCCGAAATCACCACGGGACGATATTCACCAGTGCCACTAATCGCTAAAATTTACACGAGAGATATTTTTCGTTCCCCTTATTATCCGACTGCTCTTCGCTCGTTTGCGCATCGTATGAATGTAATGGGATTGGGATAATCGGGGCGCTCTTCGCCAGTGCATGAGAGGGATCTGCGTCCCCGATTTTCGGATCTTGCGTAAAGAACGTTGGATCCAGAATGTGGCCCCGAACGTTATGTATAGCGCCGTACTCGGGTAAGCCGACATTAATTATAAACTAAGGTTGGCTGCTACACTGGACGTCTACTCCAGCCCGGCCGTGGTCTATGCGAAATGCTTCTCTAGGAGCCGCGCGTGTCCTGTCTCGCCACTCGTTCCGGGACGTCGACGCGTCTTTTGTCTCCGATGGGAAGGCTAGTGAGTTGACCTCGATGCAGCTAGCATTCAGCTCTACTCACTATTCTTCCAATCAGGGCCAATCAGAACCTCGACGCTCTGATGTCGCCGCAACCCCTGCGCAGCAGGCAGGCGAACTTGCGCTCGTTATAGTCGCAGACAACTGAAGGTGCGCGGGGTTCGGCTTAATATGTTCCAGTATTGCGGAATGGGCACCGCAATTCCATTCCAATTCCATTCCGGGGAATTAGAGTTTGCGATAATTCCATTCCTTTCAACTCCTAGGAATGAGGACACTGGCTGGGCCCATTCCCACTCCTGGAATGACTGAATCGTTCCATTCCATTCCTCTAATTCCTAAACGTAAAAATTGGCACCTGACAGCTACATTGTGTTGCCGGCATAAGCACCATAAAGCTGACATTATCAAACGCATAGACAATTGCAAAAAAAAACGCAAAATGCCTCAAAAAAGCACTTATTTTACTAAGCGGAACGCTGGTGGCACAAAGTGTTTGTTTACATTGTACTGCAAACATTGAGAAAGCCCCTTGATATGTCGATGCTTGTTTAAATTTTAAAACATCGGTCTTTCGACCACGTGGCTCGCAACAAACAGCAAAACTTAAATCCACTCATTTGTTTTGGCGAACTTTTTTGCATTCAGTGTGTTCTAGGACGTATGCGGCCAGCGTGTTTGTTTGAGAAGACCATAAACATATCCAGTTCGTGCGGGGCGCAGAAATAAGCCATATTACCGTATTCTTCAAATACCTGCACAGCAATACGGCTAGTACGCTGCTGGAAGCAACTCCATGCACAGTGGCAAGAACACATCCTCTGACAAAGTGCAACCTCTACGGTGCAGCACGAGAGACGTGAGCGAACGAAAGCGTCGCTGTGGTCGGCCCACCACAATTGGCCGAATGCTGACTATGACGTCAGCAAAGCATGTCTCATTGACGGAAATAAGAGGAATGTAAGAACTTCAATTTTGACGGTGTTGGTAGTGTTGCTTTGAGAGCGCTATGATTTCAGGCTTCCACCATGCCCATTACAAACACCATCGAACTTGTTGTTCACAAGGTAATGACGTCACGAAAGGTAACCGAACGAGGGCGCCACCGAAACATCTCGCCGCTAATAGACCATGTCACGAAACTGTCTTTCTGGAGGTCTAGTCAGTTCGGTCACGCGACAGGAGCGGTGACGATAGTCTACTTCACCTTACGATGGACCGCAACAGACAGCACCAGAGCCATCAAAACCAATCCAGTGCCTTCTGAGTGTCGCGTGACCCTGGGGCGCAGCAACGCGCCGTGCACTTAGTCCCCCTCACGGTGCTGGATTGCCTGGGATGACTCGTAGCGTCCACAGCGGTCCATCACAAGGTGAAACACAGTAGGCAGAGTCTAAAGTCAAAGGAAATGAGCGGGAATCCGCTAGCTTGCTTGTAACCCTAACCCACTTGAATGTAAAACATATAACACAGAAAACCAGCATCAGAACAAAGACCAAGTAAAAGGCGGACACACGTAAAAATACAGTATAAAAAATAAGCGTCGGATCAAAGCGCAAGAGGAGAAGAGAGAAGTGAATCTCGCTTTGCTTTAATGCCGAAGCAAACCCAGATTTCGCACTTCAAAGGAGTGCGCGCGAATGAACGTGGAAGGCAGCAGGGTTGGCCGCCTGCTAAACAACGCTCCTCGAACTATAAGAAAACAATAACTGATCATCTTTCGGCGGCGCGCGAGTCAACGAGTCATCAGAGCTCTGCGAGTTATGAGTCGTCCCCCGCTCCCAGATCTCAATCTGTGCGCGCGTGTATTCTCCATGCCTTCGTTTCTTTTGCTTGGTGCTTGGTTTCTTGTTTCGCTCGCTCTCGTGTAACGCCAGTAAAGCCCGTCGCCACGTGACGCGGAATTGGAGGGGGGGTTGGTACGGGACCTCGGGGGCGGTCACGTGACCCCTGCTACCCTCCCGGGTTTACTACGGTTTAGAGAATGCCATTTCGTCGAAGCCCGTTTTAGAGAATGGGCACGTTTTATCGAAGCACGGTTTAGAGAAAGCAGAGCCTCAGTTTAGAGAAACGCCGTTTATCGAAAAGGGGACGCTTTTTTAAAGAGGCTGTCCTACTTCTCGCGTGTATCACTGGTCTCGCGTGCTAGGCCATGCCCCCCGCTGCGCTACCGCCGCTTCGCGGCATTGTTCTACCGGCGTCATTATAAAATGTTATGCCTACCCGGATCTACCCGTACACGCCGCTTCGCGGCGGCCAATTCGCTAAAGGAGGCTCATCGCCATTTTCTCCAAACTGGGTTCTCTATAAAGGCATTCGATAAACCGGGGTCGGTAAAACGGCGTTCGCTAAAACGGGCTTCTCTAAACCGCATGCCTCCACGCCCTCCCCAAGGTCTTCCCGAAGAAGAACCGAGGTCCCCGGGGTCGAAGTCGCGGGT
>JAZHYW010069257.1:0-13123 GCA_037355805.1 Ixodes ricinus
TTTTAAATAAATAAATAAATAAACCCTTTCAATCGGGCGGCGGCTGGCGCCATCTAGCCAACCGGCGCGCCAATAGCGGCTAACTTTAAAACTACATCCATGGCGACAACAAAAATCATGTACGCAGCGCTCGGCTTACGTAGTTAAACGCTTCGTCAATGTTTGGCTGGGGCTCGTGTTCTCCTGTCGTAAGGAGGGGCTTTTTTGTAGCCGCTCCGGCCTGCGCGAAAATTCAGCAGCACAAGCGCCGAAGTGGGTCAAGCTTGCATCCTCTGACGACGGTTTTCCACAGAGATCCGGCTGGTCGCGTCCCGCCAACGTCACCACGTTTATTAGGGAGTTTTCGTAGATCGTTTTCGCTGTCCCGCAACGCTCTCCGCAACCCGCTACGATACCCGGAACTCTACAGTCAAGGCCATCGGCGCGCAGGCGCAGTAGCGGCTGCTTCGTTGCGGAGGGCTTAGCGGAGGGAGAAACGCGATCTACGAAAACTCTTTTATTGTGAACACCGAGCTCTGGGGAAAACAGGCCGGGCAGAGCGCCCCCTATAACTCGATCTAGGGCCAACATTGAAGCTGGTCGTCGCAGTGGCCTTGTCCCAAAGAAAAGAAAATATGTTGGCGAGTTGGTTAGGAAAACAATATCGCTTACACTGTGATGGGAAGGGTTATATATATATATATATATATATATAAATATAATAATATAATATATACTATGATAATGATATATATATATATATATATATATATATATATATATATAATCAGACAACACAACACAGTATCTCTGCATGCAGACGCTACGTTGTGTTCGTTTTTCGTTTTTTTTTTCTTCCTGTTTTGGGATTTGAACTATGTCCTTTAACCAAAAACTCGCCAGCGGCCAAATAGCAGGCGCACTAACGATTGCGAAACCTTAATCAAATTTGCGGATTAGAAGCCGGGGCAGTTTGCCAGACACTCTCTATTAAATTACTGCGGCGGTGACTGACGTCATCCGTCACGTGGTTGCTGGCCACGAAGGGCACTTAAAACGCAGAGTGGATTTCAGGCATCAAGCCTGAATAAATAGACGCTTCTTTTCTTTTGTTCCTTCTACTTCACATCAATCCTGCAAAGAAGCGCGTTAGCCCATAGGAGCTGAAATTAATGCGCATGCGAAAGAACTAGTGAAACTTTGGCGCATGTTCAGTTGTACTACAACCAGCGCCACCGCCTTGTTATGACATCAGATGTATGAGTTAGTGAGTAGAATGTCCTACACAATTTGTTGATCGGTTTGACCCATATTCGAGTCTGTTATTTTTCATAGTGTTTCTCGTTCCACGGAATAATCGAAACAATGCAGATGAATGAAACGTGCCGATCCAATGTAATAAAGTAGGACTTGGCGTCGATTAGAAGCGTTAAGCTCGTTTAATCGTCACCCTTTCATCGATTAATTAATCGATTAATCGGTCGCTTTAATTTCAAGACACTAATATCGCCAAATAAGCAAAAGTGCATTTTTAGACTTTTTTTATGTGGATAAACGCCTGCAATGTAGATTTTTAGCTGGGGATAGACATCTGCATTAAGTAAGGTTAATAAAACACTCACAGATTATTAATTTAGCTGCGAAGGCATAGAAGTTTTCTGGATTCTGGACATGCCGGGCGTACCTGCGTCTTCAGAATCGTCATTGACGGACTATCGCCGACGTGCGCGATCGAAAGCGTCGCTGTGTCGGCCTGCCACGAATGGCCGAATGCTGACTATGATCGCAAAGGAGTTCTCAGGGACGGAAATAAGAAGAATGTGAAATCGTCAATTTTAACGGTGCCGGCAGTGTTGCTTTGAGAACGCATGATTTTAAGCTCCACCATGCTATTACAAACAGCATCGAACTTGTCTTCGCAAGGCAATGACGTCACGATAGGAAACCATAGGAGGCGCCACCAAAACATCTCGCCGCCGAAAAACAAAATCTTTGGTAGCATTGAACTTTTGGGTGTGCAAGTAATATGAACTCTCTTCATGCTACTTGTAATCATAGTCCCAAAGAGACTGATAGTATCTTGAAATAAAATAAATAAAGAAACAAATACACACAAATTACAGCTAATAATACCCCGACTTTGTTTCAGCATCGCCTTGATCATCGTCACAAAGTCAGTGTCTTATTCTGCAACTCTAACGTTTGTTATGACTCTCATTTCCAGAACTTCCAAAGACTGGAACCGCTTACCCGCATCGCTCACACTAATTAATGACCATGCACTTTTTTTACAAATTTCATATTTCCTCTGACGAAAATAATCACCTGTGAGAAGGGAACAAGAGGGACAAGGGACGAACACAAACTCCAAACACAGTTAGGTGATTGGTGCGACCTAAAGATCTGCCTTGTCCAGGTATCGAACCAGAGACCTCTCCATTTTCGGTGGAGGCGTTCTATCCTGAGCAACTGGGAGTTAGACGTCAGCAGAGCAAACGGAATTGTAGCGCCACCAAGTACTGTCATTTAGTACAGGATGATAATGCTGATCGAATGCAAGCAAGTTGGACAAGAGTGACGAAAATAATCCGCTGGAGAACGGGAACAAGGGGGACAAAGGACAAACACAAAACTCATTCGCAGCTAGGTGACTGGTGTGTCGACCGAAAACTTGTCTGGTCCTGGTATCTAACCAGCGACCTCCATTTTCGGTGGAGCACTCTTGTCCAGCTGCGCTTGCACCTTGCAGTTAGATGTGCAGCAGCAGCATAACAGGTTTTAAATGCAGGCCATTCACCCTTGTCTGGCGCTGAGAATGGTGGACAGCCTGATTAGAACCGGTTTGCTCTGCTGACGTCTAACTGCGGTTAATGCAAAGTTGGAGAGCGACTTGCACTAGAGAATGGACGAGGTACCTGGTCCGATACCTGGACAAGGCGAATAATGGGTCGCGCACCAGTCACCTAAATCAGTTAGATATTTGTGTTTGTCCTTTGTCCGCCTTGTTCTCCTTCTCCAGGGCTTATTTTCGTCACTCTTGTCCAGCTCGCTAGCACTGCATTAATTGCATTGTCATCATGTTCCATGTTACTTAACTATTGTATAATTGTTCCTTTTGTATTACTCTTACTATTGTTCCCACTCCCCACTGTAATGCGGTGTGTTTCCTGAGGGTTAAAATATAGTCGTGCTAATCACAACCTTTCCAGAGTAAATTATGTTAAAAATCGTTGACAAAGCTAAATGAAATGAAAATATCAACCAGCGCAATGACAATTTAAAACAAAGTCCGGATTTCTTTTTAAAATTATATCCTGGATGCTATACTCGTCCACGTCTGCTTGGTGAAAGCATGTGCAATCTCACTTTAGTTTGGTTCGTCAAAATTGTACCGATTAACAGGTTAAAAAAATTAATGGCGATTGAAACATTACTCGATTAATCGGTAGGCTAATCGATCAGGTGCCCACTCCTATATAATTGCAAGGCGATCGGTCTTTAGGGAGCCAAACGGAGCGTAGTCTTTGACAAACGGAAAAGCACAGGCGGTTCAAAAAGCAAACTTTGGAGTGAAATTTTAACCTGAAGTAAACTGTAAGGGCGAGATTGGGCAACTCCTGACAAGTGCAGAAGGTTACACGTGTCCCGGCCACTTGAACCCCGTACGAGTGTCCGTTTATCGCAGCAGAATATATTGTGAACAATCGAAGGAGTCACCTCTTGCCGGAGAATATCAACGAACCTCTGCCTCGTGCACGAAGTAATAATCTTTGAGTGCGAGGTTCTTTGAACTGTTCTCAACTACGTATCGAAGTTGATTCTCGATAGAAATTGTATATCGTGCCTTTTGTCACAAATTCACCAAAAGCAACAAAAAAAAATATTAATTAAAAAAGACGTTTGCAATTCTCTGTGATATGAAATTGGACCGCAGCTCTTGAGGAGGAAGAGGGGAGGATACAGACGGGAGGGTATGCCCCCTCCCTCCGCAACCTCCTCCTCCACTCCTGCTCACCTCCCCATAGCCTCCTCGATACTCAAAAAACCTGGCAATTCGGCGACTTTCTTTTGTTTTCTCTTTCTTTTTTTTGGAGCGCGCGGATCTGGTTAGCACAGAGCATCAAAGAGCCATTTCTCGGGAAACCTGGACGTCAGCGCACAGCTCTTGAAGCGGCGAGGACCCGAAACACACTTGTTCGCTCGGGAGAAGTGCGTTTCGGCGTCTCGCCGCAGCGGGGCGCCAGTCACGTGGCTCTCCTCTCATCCGTTGTCTGCCGCTCCACCTTTTCTATTTCGGCGGCCGCTTCTTGTGGCGATCTGCCAGGCTTTGTCAGTATATAGGAGGCTGTGTCCTCCCATTTAGCGGGAAATATTCCTAAATTTCCCGCTAAATTTAGCAAAACGTTTCCGGCTAAATTTAGCGGAGAAACTGAATTGGTGTTGAGGTCACGTGTCGTCAATTTCCCCGCTAAATTTATAGGAGAAATTTTTACACTAAATTTAGCGGGGTAATTTGTATGCTAAAATTAGCTGAAAGTTTTTCTGCTAAATTTCAGGTGACGTCACATTCAATCACGTGACGTCACACGTGACGATAAATTTAGCAGGAAAATTTTCCTGCTAAATTTAGCGGAACAAATTCACGCCAAATTTAGCGGGAAACTTTTTGCCCTCGTGACGTCACACGTACGTTGTGACGTCATTATGGGAAACGTCCCATAATGCAACGCGCGGTAACGCCGACGGCGACGCCACTCAACCCGGAAACGGGCGACTAAACTGCGCTCTAAAAATGATATGCATGGAAGCTAATGATGAATCGATTAATTAATCGACGAAACGGGGTCGATTAATCGGGTTTACATTTGTAATCGACACCCAGTCCTGGTAATTATACCGGTGGGCTTTCCCGCCTTTTGAACGTCAAAATCGCTCGCACCGGATCGATCTCTTTCTTTCAGACGGAGTCGCACTGCGCCTACGTCATGCGGAAGACACGGCGTTCTCCGCGGACATGATGACCGAATTATTTCCGTACGCCCCTTCATTCATGTTGGAAGCATGTTTGCTTCACACATGCGCATGATTCGAACATGAATCTGCTGACAATTTTCGTATGACCAATGGGATATAGGACCGTTTATCCAAGAAAGAAACATGGCTCGGACAATGTTTGCAGATCGTCTTTTGTAACACGTGTATAAGTAATGGGACCGCGGCTTTGTGTAACTCACTACTATCTAACCGCCAGAAGAAATGTAAGAAAAAGAAAGAAATAATAATAAAATGGGATGTTTGGCAAGAAAGAGAGCTGTTTTCGTCGCATCGCAAATATAAACAGCGCATTAATTGTCAAAAGCCTACAGAATCCGCCAGAAGTCTAAGAGCTTACGGTTCCCTGAATCGAAAGTTAAAGGCGACGTACAAAAAATTTTTTAATAAAAAATATCGGCCAGCGATGCCAAAAACAAACCCCATTTCCTAAAAAAAAAAAGTAGTTTTTTTTTTTTTAATTAGATTACGCTAAGTTTTGAAGTTACGAAATTATGGTTCAAACGCTTGCGCTCCATTGTGGCGGCGTCGCGGTCTTTCGGTGATTGCTACTTTCTCTATTTTCCACGAGAAGAACGAGTGTTTTCTCCCAAACTAGACACTAAATGCTCCTATATGTCTTCCAGAAAGAAAAAGAAAAGAAAGAAACACCGCTCCGTACAACGATTGTTACAATTTTATCCAAAATGAACGCCTGTATTATCACTGACAGCTCAAGCAACACTGGGCGTGTTAAGTCCTGGGCATCTAATTATGACTCCGCAGCCAATCAGACTCCGGAGTTAGTTATTGCTGAGAACGCCCAAGAACCAATCACGAAGCGTGGAGTGTCTGCTCTGTTCCATGGGCGCCGCCATGTTTCTTTATGCTGACGCCATGATACAGTATATGGGGGCTGCGCCTTTCGCAAGTCTCCGTTCTTTTTAAAAACCTTCGCACATACCGTAGTGCAAGAACGTCAAAAATGCATAGTCACGAAGTTCCAAAAGCAACACCAATGCCAAGAGCGCTGTGAAAAAAGAAAGAAAGATATATATTGTTTTATGCGCAGCCCTTTTTTTTCACAAGAGCCTGCGTTTGAGATTGCTACTTCCCATTTTTATCGCTGGGGGCTAAGATTTTGGACACTGATCTATAACAATCGAAGAGCTTGTAGGATTTTGCACCGATAAGAATCAGCGGCCGTTGGTGCGTTTCTATCAACCCCTATGAACAGCTAAGCATTCAGAGCCACGAAGAACACTTAAAGGCCGACGACTAGATTCGAGATTCTGCAGGGCAGAACATCCTCCTCACTCATGGGGAGGCGGAAACAGAGCAACGGTGGACAGGGTAGAAGGAGGGAGAGGAAGGAAGCGAGGAAAAGTGGAAAGCGCGAACTGATCGTCGGCTTTTAAACGCGCAATCTTCGCACGTGCCCTTGTTTTGATTCCCCTTTCAAAAAAAAGTCCAACAAAAGTGAAAAAAAGAAGTTAGATCTGGCTTAGGTATACTGTGCAGCGGACGCTACCTTGAAGGATGTCTGTTTACGTCGCCCCAGTAGGAGTTTCGTGGTGTGGTGAGGAGGTCGTGGGTGAAATGCGAATGCCGTTTCTTTATCAAGCGCTGAATAATTCCGAGTGAGAACGAGACTGAGTGGTGTCATTAATTTTTTTAGAACTAGGAGTGGGTTAGCTGCCTGAAAGCTCTTTGTGTTTTTCGGTGATGTGCTCGCAGCCACGTTGTTGTGAAAGATGAGTAAGTGTTCGGGTGGCTGCGCGAGTTGAAAGGATTGCCGTTGCATCATGCTGTTATTCTAGATTCTATTCTCGATCAGTCGCGAGTTTATGCCAGTGTTGTAGGCGTTACCGAAAAAAAACAAAAAAGTAACGAAATACGCGACTTGATACTTGCAAAACTAAGAACGCGTTACAGACCTACGTTACCTGAAAATAAAAGGAACGCGTTACCGTTACCGATAAAAGGTAACGCACGGTACTTTTGCGTTACTTTTTTTAAAACATAAATTGACCGTAAACGCGTTTGTTTTTTAATTTATTTTTCGCAACAGCGTTTTTCTGACACTAAAGCAAAAGGCGTAAGCGCTTTTCTTTTTTTCTTTAAACGGGACTTTTTGCGCGGGGAAAAGACGCAAAGTTTTTAAAAAGTATGTGGAATGATTGCAATAAATATTGAATTGGCGCGTCAAAAATATTAAAATCAAGACAGTCCGGTGCGGTGAACGACCCAGACAAATGGCACATCATACATCAACGCAGTGTTTCCAAACAAGCCCGCTTTGCCCACATCGGGTGTGGGCACTGCGCATGCGCAGAAACCGAATTCGGGAGGAGTGAAGCGTTTGCGCATGCGCGATACCGACAGCAGCGCCACCGCAGTGGCGTGACGGCAGTGAGTTGAGTTGGTCTATAAAAACACACACACAAAAAAGTCTACTTTTTCAGGTCTTGGGAAAAAGATGTAACGAGCAACGTCATTACGTTGCCCGTTACTTGAAAAAAGGAACGTAAGTTACTCGTTCCTACTTTGAAAATGTAACGAGTACTTTACTACGTTACCGAAAAAAGTTACGCGCTACCGGGAACGCCGTTACTTGTCATTACCGCCAACGCTGCAAGCAGTACGTGCACGGTTGTCGGCGGTCGGGTGACTACGGGCCTAGCGATTGCTAGTCGCATGCGCTCGCAAGTCCTCTGACTGTCAAACTCAGGTTGCAGACAGCACGCGAGGCCGGTAGGCTTCGTGTCCAGAAAGCAGTTTCCCTTTCCGTTTGTTTGGATAGTTTTAACACATCATCTGTGTAGACTGGTTATGTAAAAGCCCAATTCGATGATATCGCGATTCTCACAGGGCTGTTTTGAAGTTCTGTCAGATTCTAACATTACCACACGCAAATAAAGTGCGTACCTTAACACCTGTTGCACGAAGTTAATTTCGATTTATTGTTTAACGAGTCGTGTCCGCAGCCGAATAATTTCCTCGTGCCTTGTCGAACGTAGTTGCTAAAACGATAAATCATTGGAAAACGATTGGTACACGTATAAGCTACAAAAATATTGTGATGACGTCACTTTGAGTCGTACTTAGCAGTGTGAACGCTGTTTTAATCGGCTGATTAAACTTGCCAGACGAGCATGCGAGGCGGCGTCTACGAACGCAACTTCCCGAGCGAATAAAGCCGTGTTCAAAACCGATAACCGCACTTCTATTTATTAACAATAGTAACTCTATATGTAACGTATCAGGCTCACCTGCATATCACCGCGTCAAACGGGCCTCGCCAGGTTGAACGGGCTGTCGCCATTCCGATCGTGGCTTACTTTTAGTCTGGACATCACGGCAGAACAAGACAAATACAGTATCTTCACTAATTCTGGCCACCAAACCACTCTCCATCTAACTTTACACAACAAAAAGCGAACGTTTTATGACTATTCACGGTTCCAGCGAACTATATATGGCGTGCTTGTCAGGCGAAATGGCGGACGAGAGGAGGTCGTTTTCGTCGTTCAGCACGCGGACCACCATAAATTTCTTGCACTGCAGCGTAAAATTGGTGTTACATATAAAGACATATCGATTTTTCGACGGTATAAACGTTCTTCTAGTCAGTGCGCAGGAATGACACGGCGGAAGCATGAAAATAATTACTGGAAACGATGTTTGTTTCTATGCTGCCTACGAGAACCAAGCAGCGATAGCAGACGACAGAGTCGAAACAAGCTCCTTTCTTCAGCTTCTCGACGTTGCCGCCACGCGGCGTCAATTTCGCTAGAGTCGCCAGTAGTCGATGGCACGTCAAGAACGATATAGAAGCTCCTCCCACCCCTTTACACTTTAGCACAGCGAACCTGGACAGGAGGTGACCTCCAAGCAGCAGAGATTTTGGCGAAGCATTCGCCAATGGCTGGCGATGGCCTTTTGGCCATTGGCTAAAAAGTGGCCATTCATCGGCAAATTCTGGGCCAATGGCTAGTGGACAGTGGACACTGGTCAATGGCCAGCCATAGGCCAATGGGTGACCACTGGCCAAAGGACCGTTGCCAGCCATCGGCCAATGATTGGCCAAATCTGTGCTGCTTGGGATCCTCTCCAGCGTTCGCCCTACTAAAGTTGAAAGAGGTGGGAGGGGCTTCCACTTTGTTTTTAACCTTAAAGCGTGCGCACACTGTAACTAGGCAAACTGTGGAGGCTATGACCCCCGCAACCCACGTCACGAGAGCGTCGTGTCACTGCGCCAGACGCGAGCCCCGCAGCACCCGGAGGAACCGGCTGCCGTCTGATGGCCAAGAGTCGTCTGCTGCGAAACCAACCAACTTAATCAACGTCCACCGCCACAACATTGCCGTCTGCTGGAGTAGCGAGCTCTTCGGGAACAGTTCATGAGACAACGTACGCTGAATTTACCCGCAAATCTGTAGGCCGAAGCGGTCGATTACACAGCTGCGATCGTTCAAACATTGTTCAAAAGCCACGTGGTTCACGGAAAAGGGTTGATCCGTATTAAGTGTCGTTAAAAAGGAACATTCCTTCGTCTTTCTTCTGTGTCGTGTAGTGCTGCGGTCAGAAGCGTCTGACCGCAACGCTACTAAAATAAAAAGAAGCCTAAAACTACTTTTTATCTGCTGGCCAAATCGCTTTCTGTGGCTGTGGCGGTAACGAGGCCTCCGTGGTCTCGATCATGGAGTGTAGTCGCGTGCCTCGCTCCGACGCTCTTATTGGGTCGCGGGGAGGCCACAGCCTTCACAACTCGCCAAGGTATCGTGAAACGGAAGCATAGCATGAGCGACGGAGTACCTTCAAGATGGCGTCGGGGGCTAGTTGCCTCTCCGTGCGACAGGTGTCGCTCTTTTAACTAAAAGGTCAATACTTACGATGCTCGCAAACTGCATGGTCAGACTCACACACGGCGACGTCATCAACGGCGTTCCGTTCACGTTTAGGTCCCGCATCATCGTAGCTTCAGAAACCCCGTAGAGTTCAATCGTTCTTGCGACTCCGCGGCGTAAAAAAAAAAAAAGAAGTTTGCAACAAATGCACACGCACGGACATAGAAACGCAAGCCAGGGAGCCTCTCCAGTCCCCAACCGGAGCTCTGGAAGGCCACGAACCTTTCGTCGCTGTCCTACGAGACACGGGGAGCCCATTCGAAACAAAAATTTATTCTCAACTTTTTCTGCACATAGAGTGACGGGAAGCGAAAATTCAAGAACAAATAGCACGTCTCTTTCGCACGGAGAAGACGTATACACTAAAGGAACGATGCATCGAGGAATACGGGGCAAGTGGGAGATAGGGATTCTAACCGAACAAGTCACAACTATACTCCGTTTCACCTTAGGATGGACCGCGACCCATGCCGTGTAAGTGACACGTGACATCCGGCAGAAGAGCAGCGGCGCGCGAAGCCTTTGGTCACGTGACGCATTCACAGCGCTGGATTGGTTGGGATGATCCGCAGTGTGCGCTGCGGGGTCCATCGGGGCTGCCTAAAAGACGACGTGTGGGAATTTTCTAGTTCCTGGTTTTTTCGAGATTGCTTTTGTTGAGCCTGCTGGCGGATATGTGCGAGCAGAAGAATGGCCCTGTGCCCGAGGGCAGGGCCCAACAAAGAGTGGGGTCACACACTCAACAATGGTAAGAGGGTTCGTCGCACTAAAAGCTGCTATCACGGCCGATTTTCGCATCAAAAAAGCACTCTAACCAGCTTACAAAAGACTTCTTATTTTTACATTTTTTTTCTTCTTTTGTTTTCCGCCCCGAAAGTTAATACAATTGTCTTCCCGACACAAAAAGAAAAAAAAAAATATATATATAATATATATATATATATATATATATATATATATTGATTTGTTTATTTTTTAGATTTATTTATTTAGTCGCCTATGCGTATCAGAACGCTTTATTGCGTCCTTTCGTGCTCTTCTGTAAATAGTTCTGGAAGAGCTCCCGCAACGCTACACCAACTCATCTGTGTTACGTCACGGCGCGGTGGTGGCGCGTCGGTCGCACTTCCGGTCTGGGGCTGTGGGCGGAAGGCCCCATGTGAGGCGTGTATTCCTGCGTTGTTTTGAAAGGAACCTGACGAAAACATGCCTTTCCGTCAAACCGCCGCGACTGGGAGTCGAGAAAGTCGAGAGAGTCGAGAGTCGAAAAGAGTCGAGAAAGGTTTGAAGATCAGTTTTCATGTGCTCGGTTCGTCCGAGAACGTGGGTATGTGCCGCGGGAAGCACTTCGTGTTGAATTCACGGATACTTGCGGTCATCAGATTTATTTGTTTTGTTCCAACATGAACGCCGGAAGACCGTCAAGTTGTACGGCCCACCTGCGGACTACGTTCAGTCCGTCTTCAAGTTCGAACGGCCGTCTGATCGTTCGAACTGTCGTCTGCTCTTTCAAACGCTTCTGCTTGTCGTCTGCTCTTTTAGACGACACCGGCCCGTAGACCAAATGTTGGCCCGGTACTTGCGATAAGAAGTAAGTGCAGACCTCAAAAGACTTAAGTTTGAAGGCTGGTAAGCAGGCTCGACATAAACAGTAGATACAAGGAGATGTTGATTATTGTTACCAGCGGCCATCACCGACTTGTTATGCCTGATTCACTTGGTCCGATTCTGCTTGCGATTTTCAGTATCGACGTCGACCATCTCAGCTACGGTTCACGCTTTTGTAGCCCGAGCGACGTCGCAACTGAAAATTGCGAGCGAAATCTCATCATGTGGATCAGGCTTTAGCGTACATTCTGCGGCGTCCACGCGGAATGAATCGCCGCATGTCAGATTATTCACGCGAAGTTTTGCGGTGTAACGAGCCTCGTTAATTTCGCTGACGCCGCTCATGTAGTCAGACATTGCCAGGAAGACGTAAAATCAACAATTCGAAAGCGATAAAGGGCAGGGGGACTCACACTGACGCCGGTAACATCGCATTTCAATGGTTTGTTTATGGGCGACGGCGAGCTTGTTGCCCACACCCCCATCGCGCATGCGCGGCGCCGGTGGCGTCCGCTAGAGCGCTCCGGGCGCTCCGGTTTGTTTAGTGAGCCCTTTTTCTTCAGGTGGAGTACAGAGGATGTCGTATGTCCACTCGTCTGCATTATGATTATTTTGTGTGTGTTTGTGAGTGTGTGATAGGAGTTTAATCACCACTTTTTTTTTAACCATGAGGTTCTGGCGCGCCATGAGGTTCGGGCGCGCGGCCGGCGAAAGAAATGAGTAAGGTTGTGGGTACATTTTTGTGGTAACCAAACAAAAACGTCACCGGACAGAAGCTCACCGGACAAAAGCTCACCGGACAAAAGCTCACCCGTTTTTTGACAGACCCGGCCAAAAGCTCACCCGTTTTTGACAAACCCGGACAAAAGCTCACCTCGACTTTTTTTTTTTTTTTTGCTACCCGAGCGAAACACGGGCTTGAAATAAAGTGCGGACGCGATGGACATTGGACCATTTTTAGGAGAACTTGTACCCCATCCACCAATGAGTTGCGAATTTTTAAAAATACTTTGAAAGAACGGGTGTTGGGCCTTTTGGAAAAGTACAAGACATGTGACCAATTTAGAAAACTGTACGGATTTTAGATACGGCCTCGTTCCTTCCACCACAGCTTGTTCCACAATAACTAACCACCAGGGAAAAGTCTACCAGTGACATCGTCTACCTGCTGGACTATTTTGATTGCACGTAAGTCAACGGTCGCTTCCGTTGTACTTTTGTTCCATCTTGCGGCGGCACCCCAGAGCGAATTCTTCCAATTCGCCTGGCTCTGCACCGACGACGACCGGAGTTTCCCCGATACGGTGGAATATGTACGACGCCATTCTTCAAGATAAAGACCGGATGAACAACACCTGCGAAGGATGGAGTACCGGGTCCAGCAGTCGTCGGCCACGCCCATCCAAGCGTCTTGAGGCTGATTGAATGCCTACAGCAAATCAGGCGCTTCGTTACCACGGCACTGACACGAGCTCCTGAGAGGTGAAGCACAGTAAAGCGGGTGCGAAAACCACTCTGCGCCTGCATAATCGTCTTGAAAACCACCACGTCAGGGCATCATCGCCCACACCACGCCAACGAACGCAGTTTTATCG
>JAZHYW010069259.1:0-18318 GCA_037355805.1 Ixodes ricinus
TGAATCTTTGCTTTTAATATTTTTGTAAATGATATTGTAACTAGTGTGACTGACTCATTGATGCTTCAGTATGCTGATGGTGTAAAACTTTATCGTAGTATCCACAAGTCTGTGGACTGTGAATTGTTACAAAAAGATATTGATGCAATTCATTTGTGGTGCTGTGCGAACTCGTTGGTTTTAAACCCCACCAAAACTAAGGTTGTTTCTTTTTCCTGTATGACCAAATGTGGTTTTTCACCCTTACATATTAGACGGCTCGGAAATTTCAAGATCTTCTGTTGTGCGTGACCTTGGCATTTTGGTCGATTCACGCCTGAACTTTAACTATCATGTTTCAAAGGTTATTAGTGATTCCTTGCGGATGCTGGGCATAATTTCGCACATCACCCGTGACTTCCGGAATTACAACTGTATACTGAACCTTTTTCGGGCTTTGGTTCTATCACGGTTGAACCTTTTGAATTCTTTGGGTGTCAGTCAGGCGCTCAGGTTGGAGTGCATACAGAGACGACTTGTGAGAAGTCTACGATCACCACATTGGACAAAGCTTTTTTTAATGATTATGTGCTTCTGTTGGGTACTCATGGTCTTTCGCCTCTTTCAACTGGGCGACTAGTTCGCGACATGGAGTTTTTATATAAGTTGTTCAATTTTGTTTTTGATTCCCAATGTTATTGAGTAGAATCTCAATTCATGTCCTCCAGCGACAAAATAGGTATACTCCTTTTTTACCCCTTTAATCTAGAGTTCAGTCCCTCCACTGATACGGATGATGCTCATGTACAACAAGTATTTTAACCCTCGCGTGGACTTTTATATACCTTTAAAAAGTTCAAGAATAGTATAGTGGTTAGGATTGCCGTGTAGTTTGTTTAGTTCAGTGATGTTTTATAATGTAAAGTGAAACCCGAAAGCTGTTTGGGAAACAAGCCATCTCCGACTGGAACAGCCTACCATCCTTTATCGTCACCATCGTGGACCCAGAAGTATTTCTATCAAGCTAACGGATTCATTTTTATTGTTATTAGTATTTCTGGAATGTATGTACGATTCATGAGCTTGACCTGGATGTATTACTTAGCTTGTGTTTCTTCCTTTTCTTGTTTGCATAACATGTATATATCCCCCCTTCATGTAATGCCCTAACCGGGCCCTTAAGGTGAAAATAAATGAAATCAAATACATTAAAAAGGCCTCTAAAGCTGTTGGGGAACACAATAAAGCTCTGATTGATTAATTGATTGATTGATTGTGCAATACGCGATGCTCTTCTACATAACGTTTTTTCTCCGAATTGATTTTTCCAAATTCGGTGTCATAATTTACATTATAATGTCACGTAGTTGTTAAAAGACTGCAATAAATGATACAATTTGATAAAAAAATGGATTGCTAAAGTGAGTGGTGCGTACACTTGATCGCTGATACCAAACCGAGGAAAAAATATGGAAGAGAAAGCTAAGTGCATAATTAACACCACCATGCGCGAAGTATTTCTTACAATATTTAATCGCCAGGATACAAAATTGAGTCTTTTTGCGCCTAAAAATGCAAACTTCTTAATAAAAGTAAGAAATAACTAATTTGGAGTGAGCGTACAGAATATCTTAATCGTCTACACAAAAAGAATATTATTGACGGTCCGCAAAGAGCACTTTTTGTTTTTACCATGCTCTTTGGGTAAGAAAGGGTTATACATATAACTTTACCTTTAGCACATGTTTTTTCATGCGCGTGACCAGTAATTCGGCCCATTTGTCTTGTCTTAGGAAGATTGATCGCCACTGTCACCTCTCCCTGCTTTCTATCTCTCTCTGTCTTTATCCAATATATGTTAACCAGCTCCGTTATGAAGCCTCGTGGCAACTTCAGTTTACATTTTTAGTTATTTATATTCCATTGTTTTTTCTTCTTAATTTATGCCCCCCCCCCCCCCCCCCACCACCACCACCACTACCACCAAACTGCGCAACGCAATCAACCGAGACAAACTTTCCAGGTTGTCTTACTTTCCTGTTTTTCATCTTATCGTTGTTGGGAATGCTGCCTCCGCCAGAAAGGTAACCTTCGAATCAGGGGTACGCCCCCTTTAAAAATCCCATCAAGCAACATTGGTGGTCACCCCTTATTGGGCACGAAGCGTGGGATTGGATCCGAACGCTGACGCCGTATTCGTGCTCAGTACGTACTCAGAGTGCGTGCTCAAACGATGGCGGGCTCGGATAATCGGCGCGGCAGACACTAGGACGGCCCGAACTTTTGAAAAGGGTCTATTAAAGGGATACTACAACAAAATTTCGGCGCTCATTTTTTGGTCTATATGTGTTCAAAAAGGCAGTATTACATGGAACATACCAATATCTTGTTAAAAGAGTCTCGAAAAGGAATTTTAAAACGAATTAAACGATTAGCAAAAAGCACCTGGTGGATGTCGCGAACGCCTCGTTTGTAATGCTCGTCTAGAAACCTTGACAGCTAGTGACGGAGATTGTCTCGCCTCCGGCCACGACGAGAGAAGGGGAAGGAGGAACTCCCCTCTTCCCGAGAATCCCTTTTGTGTGTCGCAGAAGTCGCTATTGTCCCCCTACAAGATTATAGAAGATTAACCCGTCACTCAAAATTCGTACAAAAGCAGCCGCTTCGGTGGCTGGAACGACTAGGCCATCCTCTCGACGTCAGCCTCGCCGTAGCTTTGCTCGTCTTGAGACGACCTACGTCACGATTGCGTTGGATGTCACGTGCTCTAAGCTGGGCCTTCTCCGAGCGCTTGCCAGAGTGGGCCGTTTATAACGAAAAATACAGCCACCAGGATCAAAATACAAACGTGCGATTGTCATTTACGGATATTGTGGATCATATTGAACCTATTTTTGAACACGACGGGAATATTTCAAATTTCGTTGAAGTATCCCTTTAAAGCGCGTTCCGAGAAGGTTGACAACGTACACTTCTCATCAGAGCTTGGATCCTGCGGGTGCCACGCAATTAGCTCGACTGGAAACGACGCCCTGATTTATGGCAGTAGAGTTCAGAACGCAATAAGTGTCTCATTTGTCCGTCGAACGGGGACAATCCCGTAGACAATCCCACCCCACGTCCAAATCCCGTCCTCCCCCCCCCCTTAAAAAAAATGAAAGAAAGAAAAGCCAAACATTGTCAGTATGCGATGCTTACTAGAGCTATAAATCAAGGTCTGTCCCGCTAGTCTCTCAAAGGGGCGATGCCCCGATTTTTTGTATCTTCAGCAAACGGCGATAAAACTTTATTCTGGACGTTCTTAACCTGCCGAACGCGGGTTAGTTTTCTACCTCGCGCTTTGCGTTTGTGCTGCAAAAGTCATTGCCTTTTAATACGAGTGGGTATAGACCTTTTCCGCAAGGGCGCCGCCATCTTGAATTGTCGTCACTTCCAGTATGGGCTAAAACACTGCTTTGCCGTCGCCACGCCAATATAGGGGATTTAGGGAATAAACGTAACCGTCACACTATCTTGTTTTGCCTCCCCTCTATTTTGTTACTATTTGCAGGTTGAAACGTTCTGATATTTTTTACGTCGCCCATACCGGATATGCCTACTTGGCGGTCGGGGTCGAGAGTAAGCGGAAAAGGTCTATAGTGTTTCTGAGATTGGAAGAAAATAGCCGATGAAATTTTATTTTCGGACCGTTTTAATGGGTTTATGAGCTTCCGACTTAAAATGCGTTCTCTACGATGAAAAAATGTTCTGTGCCGCTTAATTTCCAAGCTTCACAATTAGAAAAAAAAGCTAATTCAAATTTTATCTGATTTTGCTTTATTTCCTGAAGGTTCATTTCACCAGAATTTGCGAGATATATTTACTCACAAAAACAAAAAAATAATTCGGGACTAAATTTTAGGAGTCGACACGCTGAATTGCTTCACAATGCGTAATTTCGAAGAAACGTGCTTATCTACGTTCAGATCTGCTTGCATTATTGAGTACTAGTGCCGACTCACCGTGCTAGTTGCAGACTCTGTGACCCCATTGTTCGCCTCGTCTATAGTGAGCGTGTGATGGAGTGACCCTCCGAGGCATTCCCATTTTCGCCTCCTTCTCGAGTCAACGTAAATAATCAAACTCAAACGGGTCCGACAACATGGCGGAGTGATATCACGTAAACCCATCCCGCTCACTTAACCCGCGATCACGCAACTAATACATCATACAAGACAGTCTGCAGTCACTGTCTGAGGAGTGTTTCTTTTTTTGTATAACGGCCCCCTTGAAACTTAAAACAAAATATTTATTTCTATTCACGACATTGGTCACGCAAAAACTGTTGCGGACATGTTCTATGCACGCATACACGAAGCAAACATTCTTCGAAGCCCACGGATTATTCTCTTATCACGGCTGCAGCGAACAGTGTGTCTCTTTGTACGTTGTATGAGCAGTATGGTTTCGTCTTTATTGAACAGCGACAGTCACGTTGCTCGGTGGGTCAATTCACCGAATGAAGAGACCCGTTTTAGTTTAATTTATTTATTTTATTTCTGATCCAGATAACGCTGTAGTATACAAGCCCGAGTGCTTAAATCTACTCCCACACGGCCGTTCTCGGGAACTGTTTAGGTCCCCATTGACCAGCAACCGAATGAGACTCGCGAGAATTCCTCCTGTGGCGGAGGCATGCTACACTGAGGCGTTCTGCTCGATCGCAGATTCGATCCAATGCTGCCGTAGTTTTAGGAAAATACAAAGCTCTGCCCGGACAATGTTCATTCGCTGTTGTGGCTAGTCCCGGGCGGAAAACATTGAGCCTCTCCCCTCCCGCTCTTCCTTCTGCTTCGGCATCACCGGGCCTCTTCGTTGTTGCTAGATCGAGTGTAGCCATCAGGGTTGCTAGAGGCCAAGTCGATGATGGCGAAGCGGTGGTCGATGATCGGGGCAACACCCACCTAGAAGACAAGGCCTGAGCATGACGTCATCGTTAGTGGATCCCCGACCCGGCCACAAGCGGCATACTGACTGAAGCTCGATCAGAGCCGCCGCAAAGCGGCAGACGTGATCCGTCTTGGCGTCGCCACCTGCTAGCGTCGACGCCTGTTCCGAGACGCTGCGAGATGCGCTGGCGGTGACGCGAGACGCGAGCTAAGCGGCGCTGCGTGAATCATCTAGCGATGCCTATAGGCCTCCTCCGCTGGTAAGTTTGAACCATAGAGTTATTACAATACGCACGCTAGAGGCTCAGGTGGCGCTAGTGTGCTGTTGCATTTTGAAGCAGACAGCAAGCAGTCAGAAATCGACTTCCGGTAATGCATTTCTATGGAAAAAGCGAGTGCATTTTCTCTCTGCGCTCGATTATAAGAACAAATATCACGAATAATTTGTACGTACTAGGAACATTGGAACATTTCTCAGTCACGCAGACGAAATAATTAGTCAGTTAAAGCATTTTTATTTGAAATTCGTGGCATGAAAAACGGCGCTAAAACCGCTTCGTACGTGTATTTATGTGCACTGTCGGACACTGTTAGCGCGAACACGGCGTCGACGCTTTCCAGCATGCGGGATATACGTGCCAAACGAACGAAGGACATGTGGAAAACCAAGAAAGACGGCAAGAACTACGCAGTAACACCTGATAAGTAACTCCTTTTGCACTAAGACGATCAAAATAAATTGAAAGTCACGTAACATAATCAGATTTGCGATCAAATAAGTACGGGTTTATTCTTTCTGCTCATGAATATGTGCGAAGATGCTTGTTCTGGGTTCAAATTATCACCCGCACGCTCCAAATCTTTACAAATACGGAGAGCCAGAGAGCAGGTGCCCGATAAAAACTGCCCGACATAGGAAATAATAAAGACACACCTTTCGTAGCTCACGTGCTTTATTTTTTGCGTTCGAATGTTTCTTTAACCGATCGTAAAGATGCACGACGGAGTCATTTTCATCCAATGACAGGAGCAGGCATATTAGCAATATATAAGCACCACCGAAATGCTAGCAAACGTTGAACACACGCTACATTCCTTTCGATCGTTAGTTTGCTAAGAATCGTCGCTCGTTTCTCACATACCTTCCTTGAAACAGAGGTTTGGGCCTGAAATAGAGCGACAGTTTACATCGTTCAGTAGTAAAGAAAAATTGCTGTAACTAAAGCAATTACACTTTCACAATACCAATAAAGGTACATACTATCCGGTACAACCAAAATGACAAAGAGTTATTCATGTTATTTTCCGGCGACGAGACAAAATTCACGCGCGTTTTCCCATAGGAATACACAGGGAGGCTGGAAATGTAGACTGCATGCTTTCTGCTTCAATTTGCAATCGGAACTCCCGTAGACACTAGCGCCAGCTGAGCCTCTAGCGTTTATTGTAATAACTCTATGGTTTGAACAAACTATGGCGCCTTCTTTCTGGGTAGTACTAAGAGGTATGAATTATCTCGAGGAAATCGGGCGTAGGAAAGAAAGACGAGCATCGTTCCAAACGTGTATATGGTACGTGCCTGGCTGAGATGCCAGACACTTCTTTTATTTCTCGAGCTACCAAAGTATGGCGCCGATAGCACCATCATCACACTTCTTCCCTCTTTAACGAAAAAGATAAGCCCGTCCTTAATTCTAGACATGTAAATTAGGATCACCGCAATTTAAGGCTTGTAATGATCCACTGGCTTTCTGGTTCGCATAGATCGTCGCTTCTGCGGGCTTTTTTGGGAGAGCTGTTAAAATCTGGCATGAAGCTTCTTGCGTTTGCGGAGATCCTGTGCCAGTATGCACTTGTTTTGGCGTTAGAAAGTCTTCGCTGGCGGAAACTCTAGTTGACCTTCTTTGTTCAGCGGAGGAGTCAGTTGCTCCGTGCTGCATGTTCTCTGTTGACACAGGTGGAAGGCGATGATCTCGTCAGTTGATTTCCCTGGCGGTTTCAACTAGTATCATCTCTGAGTCCCACCAGCACATATGACGAACTTGTAGGTTGTAGAACAACCCCAGGAAACCACCAAGGACCTATCTTGAAATTCTGGGCAAGGGCTGTTCGTCCTGAATAAGAAAGAGACCCTTGGTATGCTCCTTGATCCCAGCGTACCTTCCACTTCACCTGCTTCAAGAGTAATCTGCTCCGCACGTCCGGATGCAAAGTTCAGGGCTGTCTTTAACTTCCAGCCCATGAGCAGCTCAGCTGGGCTGTGAGCAGTTACTGAATGTCTTAAAGTTCTATATGATAGAAGCATCCGATCAATCTTCGCCTGAATATCTCCAGAAGATGCTTTTTTCAGCATTCCTTTCACGGTTTGTACAAAGCGTTGCGCAACTGTGTTCGATGCGGGGTGGTAAGGTGGAATCCACATGTGCCGGATCCCATCGCTGCTAAGGAATTCGCTGTAAATTTGTCATTTAACAAGGCAGGACCGTTGTCCGAAACTACATCGTCTTTTAGTCTTTCCGTTGAAAAAATGTTCCGAGGGCACTTGATTCTAGCATCAGCAGAGGGTGACAATAGCGGGATGACCTCAACCCACTTTGAAAAGGCATCGACCAGGACGAGGAAATAGTGCCTTGTAATGGACCATGGCCGTACAGGAAATGGCCATGGAGTTGACTGCACTTTCCGACCGGAGCGGTGATATTCATTTGCATTCACGAGAGTCTTGGAACGTTTGCCGCGATGCTGCCGTCTAGAGATTATCCGACCAGACGTGGCTGCGTGCTATGGCTTTATCTTCTCCACTCCGGGATGGCTCTCGTGTAGCAAGTCGAGCACTTGCTCCTAAAATTTCAGTGGAAGTATTACTTTTGAAACCCAGAGTAAAGAATCTTCTCTAACGCCAAGTTTTGTCAGTTTCGTTCAAAACTGCGAACACTGCGGTTCTCCTGGGAATCGCTTCCGGACCAAAGAGCGCCTGTCTTACTCGTGACAATACTGGGTCAGTCCAAGTGTGCTGTGTCCGACAAAGCTTGATTGGTCGTCGAAATATCTCTTTTAATGTCCGGCCTGTCGGTGCGTGGTGATTCTTTTTTGTTTCATGCTCTATTCTTTTCTTCCTTTCCTTTTCTCTCTAGCGTTCACGCGACACCGCTCCACACTGTGCAACGACTGCATCCGAGAGAACGGTAAGGGTACGCCTGTTCCAACATAAAAACGGGGGTTGGCCGCTGAACTTAAAATTTGTTCACTGGCAATGGTAATCGACTCAAGGCATCGGCGTTACCTACGCTTGATCCGGGTCGGTAGGTCAGCTTGTAGTTGTACGTTGCTAGTGTAACGTCCCAACGTATTACTCGCTGTGGTACTCTCTCTGGAATAGCCTTTTTAAGCCTAGAAGTCCAAGGAGAGGTTTGTGATCAGTTACGGCTTCGAACTGGTCGCCCCAAAGGTATTGATGGAACTTCGTCACTGCAAAAACTAGTGCCAACGCTTCCTTGTCGAGCTGGCTGTATTTTTTATGAGCTGGAAGAAGGCTTCTGAAGGCGAAAACGATGGGACGTTCCTCTCTCCTTGATTCTCAAGGGGCGAGCACGGCTCCGACTCCATATGGAGATGTGTCGCAGCTGAGGAGGATCTTTTGGCTAAGATTGAAGTGCTGAGGCAATTGGGCAGAAGTCAACAGCTCTTTGCTCTGCTGAAAAGCATTATCCATTTCTTGCTGCCATCGCCATGTTGTATTAGCAGCGAGGAGATCGTACAACGGACGAAGAATTGAGGACAAGTAGGGAAGGAAACGCCGGCAGTAGTTGATGAGCCCAAGGTAACTTTGAAGCTGCTTCAAATCAACTAGTCATGGAGCATATAAAACAGCGCTACCTTTTCTGACGTTGGTTTCATTCTTTTTCTTCAAACACATAACCAAGGTATTCCAATTCAGAGGCCATAAAGGTGCATTTCTCTAGCTTGAGTTTGAGACCGGCTTGCTAGTAGTATTGAAGATTCTTCAGATGGTCTGTGTTGTTCAGTCTAGTCACGAGGATGTCGTCAAAGTATACGACGACGTGTCGGAAGTCCTGCACAGATTTTTCTTCTTTTTCTAAAAATTTCAGGAACTGAAGATATCCCAAACGATAGTTTGCTGTGTTGAAAAAGCTTTTTCGAAGTGTTGATTGTCATGAACTTTTGACTTTCGGGCTCAAGCTCCACTTGTTGATACGTGTCTTTCAGGTCCAGTTTAGTGAACTTGACGCCACCGGAAAGTTTTGCCCACATACCCTTCAGTCTGTGTACTGGGTACTTCTCGAGGATGGTTGCAGAATTTACAGTTAACTTAAAATCTCCGCAAATCCTTACGCGCCCGTCGCGCTTTAGAACAGGCACGATAGGTGCTGCCCACTCGGACGTTCTTACAGGACAGATAATTCCATCGCGTTGGAGTCGCTGTAGTTCTTCAGCTACCTTGTCTTGTAGCGCAAACGGAATTACGCGCGGTTTGAAGGACTTGGGATGTGCTCCATCTTGAAAGGTGATCTTTGCTTTCACACCTTTAAGCGTACCAAGTGCGTCAGAAAAGGCTTCTTTGTGACTTTCTAGAAATGAGTCCACGACGGATGCAGGAGTAAGTTCCTTGACATCGGTTAAGCTTATTTCAAGGGCGTTGATCCAGTCTCTTTTGAGTAGTGTCGGAGTCTGATCACGTCCAAAATAGAAAGGTAGCGTTGCTTCTTTGTTCAGAAATCGGACGGACACGACGAGCTTTCCTTGGACCTTAGAAAGGTCACTGCGATAACTTCTTAGGACGACTTCAGAAGGCTCGCACTGAAGCTCGGTGAATTGGTCTTGAAACGTTCTTTGTCCGAAAACGGATACGCTGGGTCCTGTGTCAATTTTCATTCGAAGTGGTTTTCCTGCCACTTCGACAGTCGTCAGGAAAGGAGGTGAAGTCTTGGCACATTCTAACGACCACATGTCGTACATCATGTGTGCTTGACTCGTGGACGGCTGTTCGGAATTATGAATAGTGTGAACAGGACGTTTATGGTGATCTTTTTTTCTGTCCAGGATCGTTGCATTCGCCTTGCTGCATCTTGAATTTACACACGCTAGCAAGATGCCCCACCTTGTCTTGTGTCAAGTGTAGCATTTTGTTTTCAAGTGCTTGCAAACAGATGCGGAATGAGGCCCTCCACAGCGATAGCATGTGATGTTCTTTAAAGGCGTTCGTGTGACTACGTTAAGAGCTTCGACTGCTGACGTCCCTCTCGTTTCATCAGTAAGCTTGAATCGTTCTTCGCGGTTTCCATCGCAAGTAAAAGCTGGATCGTGGTCTCGAACGTCAAATTGGGCTCTTCAAGCAACCGTTTCTGCATTTTGGAGTCATTGATTCCGCAGACAAGGCTTTCCCAAAATATGTCGTTCAAGAAGCTTCCATGTAGTCACATTGTTCGGTGTGTATCCTGAGCGCGGCAATAAAGCCGCTGACAGGTTCTTTCGTGTGTCGACATCGGCTGTTGAACTTGCAACGGCTGACTAACCACAGAGGGTTTCGGAGTGAAATGGTTGCTGAGAGCACCGAATATATTCTTTATGTTCACTTCATTAGGAGCTTTGGGGGTCAAAATGCTTCGAAGAATTGACGTCCGTCTTAGCACCACAGGACGTAAGAAAGACTGGCCTTCTTTTGGCAGTAGGAATAGTGTTGGCTTCGAAGAACAGCGCGGTGCGTTCCATGTTCTCTGACCAGTCTTCTGGTTCCCCTTCGAAGATTTCCAAGGTCCCGTATTTCGGCATGGCGAAGCTCATTATGGCGAGGACTTGTGCTGGAAGAAACTGGTTCAAGGTTTTACCCTCGTCACTAATTTGTTATGAATTATTCCGAGTAAATCGAACGTAGGAAAAGAAAGACCAGCATCGTTCCAAGCGTGTATTACGTGCCGGCCGAGATGACAGACACTTCTTTTATTCTCGGGCTACCAAAGCATGGCGCCGATATCACCATAATCACAACAAGCTCACTTGATTGGGACCCTGCACTACTTCCTTAGCTGAGATTATTATTTTTTTTTGGTGAAATGTTCAAGAACGGAACAACACCTTTCGACGCCCGAAATCCGCTATATTCAACACAGCAAGACAATCGAGAGTGCCAGATGCATGCAACCACCGCTAGGGTATACGTCTCTTTACCTCTGGGTGGTCGCGTCAAAACACCTAAAGTCCCAACGCCTTTTTCAAATTTTTTTAAACACTAACGGCGTTTTTTTTGTTTTGTTTTTGGCTCACACTTTTAGCGTTTTTGTTTTTACCAACGTTACTAAAACACTCAGTTGGGAAACTCACCCTAAAAACCCGGACCGCTCACGTCCACCAGGAGACCAAACTGAATACGATAACAGCGCCGCCCTTTAGCGACGACTCAAAACACGAAAGTTGATTTATATAGCTACTGCGAAATGGTACTGCGAGATGGCGTCACCGGTCCTTGCGCGACTTGACCTGAACCAATACGTGCAGTCGTGCAGTTCCCGAATTGGCCGCTGCGGGAGAGATGGCGGCGTTGCAATCGCCTTTAGTTTGGTTCTCGAGTACGGATCGGAGCTACTTTTTCAACGCAGGCCTCATGGCAGTTTCCAAACTGAGTTGTCTTAGTTACGTTGGCTCTGACCTGTGCTTTGACGGCGTTCGAATTTTTGTAATTTTTGTTTTTCATTTTCCTTGTGATCTCGCGTTCTGCACCAGAGCAGGCACGATTGTAGATGTGTGACAGTTTGAGACGCTCAAGACCCAAAACAAGTCCTAACAAGTCCCTTTTTGCAGCGCCTTATGGGCGGTGCAGAAGGCCTGTTGTTGAGAGAGAGGGGGGGGGGCTGCAGGCTTTGATTTCAAGGTGGTATTGGCCAAACTCGGGTTTTGGAAGCGCGGTCAAGACACGTTGCCTTCGCTTTAGTTAGCGTGCGTTTGTTCAGATTGTCACTATACTGCTGCCTTAAAAACCCAAACGTACGAATAATCCGTTCTTGGATTTTGTTTATGTAGGACACAGGCATACTCTAGGTCAGTAACAGCAAAAAGAGGAAACAATAGGGAATATTTATTTTGTTATACGCAACGCGACACAGTTAGCCTGAACACAACAAACGTTGCTGTAATTTCGAATCTCGCTCATGCGGATGAGTGTCAAGCTACGGATTTTTACCGTACAGGTAAACGCCCCAGAAAAATTGGTTAAACTTCCTTGCACGTATGATGAATGCCTCCAATCTAAGATAGAAAAACAAAACATTCCGAGTTGAGCTAACAGTGTCGCGCACTGGACCTGAAAACACGTATTTAATTATTTCAGTTTTTTTTTGTTCAATGGTTCAAATTACAGGACGCTTTCGGAAAATGAAATGAAAAACAAAAAATTTCTCGTCGCTATTTCTTGAATGAATATTTTCTTAAAATTTTGTCCTCAAAATATTTTAGTTGCTAGCCGTCTAAAGCGCGTACTATTTTAAGCTTAAAAAAACTTCAAGCTAATTTTTCTTCAACATCAGAAGGAACAAACTGGAAGACCTCCTCGCAGATACTCTCATGCGACTTGGCAATGAAGATTCAGAAAGGTCGTCCAGGTGTGCGAAACAGCCGCGAAAGGTAACGTGCTTAAACGGCGGGCAAACTAACGCGTTCTTTTTGTTACTACTTTGGCGAGTCGAAAACAAAAGAATTTAGACGCTTATTTGGACAATCAATGCACGTCCCTAAGAAGACTAACAACGCTTGGATTCGGGCTAATTGGTTTGACATTATAAGGCATATTACGCTGCGAAGTTACACTGAACACGTAAACACGTAAACTATGAGACGACATGGTAGACATGCGCATTCATATGTACAGAGCGCGACACTGTTAGCGCGAACAAGCGATCGCCGTTTTTTTTTCAGTTTTTCTTTTTTGAAACCAAGGGATGTCATCCAAGTTATTATTGCTACGGAAAGAGCTCATTTAGTTCTATAATGTAAGCGATAACATTTCGTGATCGCTAATACTATTTAGAAGCAAAATGCGAAAATGCGCCGATGTCGCTGTTCGCGCTAGCAGTGTCGCGATGTGTACGTCATGTTCCTTTCTGTCTACCATATCGTCTCATAGTTGGCGTGTTTACGTGTTCAGTGTAACTTTGCAGCGCAGTATACCCCAAAATGCAGGTTGGACAAATGATCCCAGAACAAAGCTTCTTCACACATTTCGCTTCAGAGGACTCAACTTCCGGCAAAAGGACGCAGCTCATAGAGTGAAAGCGCAGTGTACAACGTAGTCGGCACTGAAGTATGAGCTTTTAGTAAAACACTAAAAGGTTCGAAAGCGGTTACAACAGGCCGCATTTTCAGCCCCGGAAAGATTAGGGATGAGTGAGTGAGTGAAAGCGATGTTTAATATATTTTTTTTTAAAAATTGACTGTTGCTTGTGCACTCAGTGTGCACATGTCACTGTCGAAAGGGAAGGGGATTGGGTGAAAAAGAAAGGATAGAAGAGAGAGGATTAGGTTTGGGGGAGGGAGGGGAGCGGGGTGCAGGGGGGATGTCTCAGCCGTCGCTCGCATGTCGAGTCGTAGGACGACCCAAGCTTCAGGACGCAAGGCCTGTCGAAGTTTGTTGTGGAGCCGTCTTACGGCGAATAGCTAAATATCTTCAAAGCTGCGGTGGCTGGTAGTTGTGCTCCAGTGCTAATATCGACATGAGCGCTCCGTTGAAGGGATGACGTTTGTTGTCTTGGTAGAACAAGGTGTGTCCTAAATGCAGGTTTCGCAATCAAGAGCTGGAGCGGTAGATTGGGTAGTCGTGCCTTGTTCTTGTGTATTGACCTGCAGGTGGTCTCCTAAAGAATTTCTAGGAGCGCCGTGTCCTTCAGGTAAGTTATCAGTTTTTTTAGTGCCATGTCTGTCGCAGCTCGCGTTGCCCGCGGATGCAGAAGTTCCTCCAGGCTAGAACTAGAGAGTACGAGGCGGGAATAGGCATTATGCAGGGCAGTGCGCTCGTCATTGTAGTCGGTGCAGTGTAGGAGGAGGTGCTCAGCGTCGGCAGTTTCCTGGCAGGTTTGGCAATCGGGGTTGAGATCAGGCCTGAAGCGGCCTATCCACGTTGGTGTGAAAGCGCTTCCGGTCCGCAGACGGTGGAGCACCGCGGCAGTGTGACGCTCCAACCCTAGTGGAAGACGGGCTGAGAACGTGCCTGCCGCCACTCTCGGGTCCGGATTTTGTCGTGTGATGGTTCTTTTCACTAGAAGCTTGGCGTCTGAGAAACGGGGAACTGTAGATATCGGGCATCCGGGGTCCCTGTGAGCCTGCGCTGCTAGGGAATCGGCGACTTCGTTTCCCCTGATGCCACAATGACTGGGGATCCACTGGAAGACAATCTCCTGGCCTTTCTCCTGGAGCTCGGCCGCATCTTTGCGACTGACCGCGCCAGAGGCGTAGCCCTCTCTAGCCCCTATAGTAGCCCGAGGGCCGCTCTTGAGTCACTCATGATTACCCAGCTGAGCCCCCGTGCGCAGCCTGTCCGAATTCCCCAGAGGGCAAGTCGTATGGCCGCCAGCTCTGCGGTAGTAGAGGATGCCTGATGGGACAGGCGCTCGTGTATACCTACGGCTGCAGCCTCAAAGAAGGCCGCTGCCGTTGCTGTGCCTCCAGAGGGGTCTACCGACCCGTCGGTGAACACGCGCGTCCGCCCATCGTACTCCGCGTCCAAGTGGCTTTCCGTCAGCTGTCGAGCGGTTACCACTGCTGCGCTCTTCTTGGTCCGCAGCCCTGGTATGCAGATACTAACCCTCAAAGGGTGGGGATCTGTGTGCAGTGCTGGAAGTGGCGCTAGCGGTCCCGGTGTACCCGCGATGTCGCCTAAAGTGCAGAGGTGCGTCTCCCAGTTCCGAATCTGTACGTTCGGCGATGCCTATCAAGAGCGTGATGGTAGAGTCGCAGTTGCTCATTCGGATGAGATATTAGGGATGAGGTACTTCTCATGTCCATGACTTTTGTTCATCCCACGTAGAAGCACATATTTAATACAAAAAATATACCATACTTCAATTGGTGAAAGCGATTTCATCCCCCATTATCGACGCCCCACGTGTTTTTCGGATGCTCACTAAATAAGGGTCGAGTTATTTTTGGCGAATGACAGCGGAGTGATTGTTTAAGTCGTTCACATCATAATGAAGAGGAAATCTACCCGACTGCTTTAGAAGCCCGGGAATATTATCCCGGTTAATGGCGCCCACTCCGCCACACGAGCCTGCAGCGATTAATACTTGGGCCACACGGGCAACTCGAATGTTATTTACAACGAATGACATTTGAACGATCGGACAATCAGCGCGCGACACTCTGAGCGTGGGGCGTTCCACGCGCGACAGATCGCGAGCCGATTCGTTGATCACACGAATGTCATTGTTTGTAAATGGCATTCGAGTTGCCCGTGTAGCCCAGGTATTACAATCCCCTCCACGTGTAGCTCGGCGGTAGCGTGGGGTCTACTTATAGCTGATAGTGATTTGCTTCAGCGGATAGGTTTTGTAGAACAGTATTGGAAAAGTGAGCTTGCGCAGCCACTTTTTGAAGCCTGCGTTGAAGCCCGCGCCTGCGGTGGCATGGGGCCCCCGAAAACGATTCGCTAGAACTCTCTATCGTCGCACAGCCCAAAATTTCTACTACATTTTCTGTTTTGTTTTCTTCACCCGCAGTTGCATAGGCCTTCATATGCCTCTGCGGACGCGTCTGTGACTTCTGTCGTCAAATTTTGTCGCCGAGAGCGCAAGAAACGCGGGCGTGGCGATTCCTGAAAAAAACATAGTATTGCTCTAGAGCCAATCAGATTGCGGGATTAGGCGATAATAACGCCGAAGAAGTTGCAACACACATTTCAGGTGAAGCGGTTTCAACGCCCGCTTTCCCCGAGGAAGCTTGTGCGCGCGCAAACGAAGCGCGTGTTAATGACTCGTGCTAATGAACCGAGGTGGTCTTTTCCTCTCCTCCTATTTCCCCCCTCTCCTCTTGTCCCTCGTCCCGTGCCAGGCCTAGTAATCTGACCAGCGCTGCACGCCGTATCGCGTCGCACTGGTAATTAATCAAACCCGTCCGAGTGGCTCCCGTGTCGTCTCGGATAGATCCACTGTATACTTCGTTTAACCTTACCATGGACCGCAGCGGAAACTACCAGTCATCCCGGCCAATCGAGTGCTGCAAACGTGTCACATGATTACGGGCCCGTGCGTCGCTTCGCCCTTCTATATATATATTGTATGTATGTGGTTCGTGGGCACCGCGCGCGTCGCGGCTGCCAGATAAAGTCCTTCCTTCGCCTTCGTTGCAAAAGGCGCAACCAGATGGTTTTTTTATATACGGCTAACGGCCGCCTGTCGCGGGTCACGTGACATGTCACATGTCACCGGATTGGCTCCCGTGGCTCAGAGGCGTCTATTGCAGTCATAGAGGTAGGAAGCTACCGGAGGTTACATGACGCCACCAGAAGCTTCCTACTTCCATGCCCGAGGGTGATCAAAACTAGCGCCACTGTATATGCCCCCGTAGGGAGCATATACAGTGGCACTAGTCTTGGCTATTGCCACTGCAAACAGTGGTTAGCGCCACGGTAAATGCTCTCCTACGGGACCATATATACTATGGTGCAAACCAAAACAGCTGTGATTTTGGTCATCGTTGGGGCCGCGTCCCTCCACATTTCTGGCTTCACCTGTTTTGGCGTCAAATTGCCTCCAGAAACTTCCTACTTCCATGGATGGGTCCATCGTATGAAACAACATACAGTGGTGGCGGACTTGTGGAGACTCGTGTGGGGCGCTGTTCGAGGCTGGGCCCCGGGCAGGGGCCGTCGTTAGCCCTCGGCCGCAATTTAAACGATTTCGAGTGGCTGACATCATCGGTCGCTGCTGCGCTCAGCGTGAGCGAAGAAGCGAGGGCGGGGTTGGAGGTGTATCGACGGGCGAGTGTGCCGAGGAGCTCATTTGTAGCGGTGTCGCCCGAGATATACGATTCGGCGGAACGGATCACTAAGGATCCCACACAAAGGCACGACGTTGGCTGCAGACATGATGAGACAAGAAGTATCTGCGAACACGCCTCGAGCATCTTCGGAGAAAGTTTTATTTGGACATTTTGTGCTTCGTCCATGTCTGCAGACAAGTGTTTGTATGGCCAATGTGGAAGGACCACCATGCGAGAGAGAAACGCGCATCAGACAGTGTCTCGACTCTCCAGGCCGTCTTTTGAGTGGTGTATTCTAGCAGCGTGACTGCGACTTTATATGTCGCGTCGAATTTGAAAGAACGAGGCACAGTCAAAATGGTTTTGAGACTTGGCAATTACTTATACTAAACTAAAGGGTCCGACTGAAAAAAAAGAAAAAATTAATCTCTTTTTTCGGCTCGCGAAAATTCACTAAGCTAAAACTCCTTGTGATTGTAGACGCAGCGGTGGTGATAGAGTGCGAAAGGTTGTATATATATATATATATATATATATATATATATATATATTTGTGTGTGTGTGTGTGTGTGTGTGTGTGTGTGTGTGTGTGGGTTTGCTTAGAAAGAAAACTAAATTTTCTAGGCCTCCACGTGTACTTTTAGGCTTAATATATCGTCATAACAATTGATATATGGCATTCTGGGCGCCTGTGGAGTTTATTTCAATGAAATCAACTTTTTCAGTAAGATTTTCTTTCTTGCTGGCATGTTTCTTTCACTCAAGTACGAAGCACCGCCTGTCCCGTAAATTGACAAAACCCAGAGAATATCGGGCCTCCAAGAGGGCGTATTACACAGCCATTCTGTTATGATCGACTCTTCGTTCCTTCATGGAACGTGGAAGTATTGTTCGGGCCGGCTATTCGGCAGCTGTCATCGCTGAAGGCGACGTCAGCCCATGCGACCGTTTCATTGATGATGTCGCTTTCCTTCGACCCACACGGCACCGGGACGTTATATAGAGGTTATCGATCTCGCGTATGGAAAATCATGAGATCCAGGCCTTCCATAGGACCCGGATCCTGCCAAGACTTGATGCTCACAGCGAGTATTGATCTCTATGCTCTTCTCTAATGAGAGGTGGAACAATGATTTTGAGATCGAACCAATAAAGGACCTATGATTCACATGCGTTTAATCTGCAGCGAACCTTCAAGCTGCGCATAATCACTACCAATTGTATCCGCAGTTGTCTTGAATCTAAGCTGTCTTCCATAAGTATCGTCTCCTCTAGACGTAGCCAGTATTTTTCGGGATCATTTTTGTGAATGCTACTCCTGAGATTCGTTCTCGAGTTATACCCCTTCTGACAATACTGGTTACCACGATTTTTCTGACAATTACCTCAATTGACCTCAGTTGACACAGTTGAAGTTAGCAATACATGT
>JAZHYW010069260.1:0-13527 GCA_037355805.1 Ixodes ricinus
TAGACCTTTATCTTTATCTTAGAAACCTGTCGGAACGATCCAGAAAGGCGCTGAGGCAGCTTTTCCGGTCGTTCCCTAAATTCTTCTGTCAGAATTGACCGGAGTAAGTAACCTGCTTAATTATAAGTTCTTTTGCAATAGTCAGATTTTCCTTTTTTCATATCCGCGCTTAGCTTGTTGCTTACCTTTCTAAATTCTTGTAGTATCGTTATGTTTCATGGCTTCAATAACTTGTATACTTTATTAAAGCCTTTAATTGGCGCTTATACATCCCATGACATCCTAAGTTTCTTTTGACTTTCTACACATCTTAAAACCTTCTCATGGAAATGACAGGTCCTATAAATTTTACAAAAAGGTACAAAAACTGTGTCTGAATTGTTTTAGTAATTTTAATTCAGTACCGCATCGAAATTTTGTCTTCAAAACCAGGGAACGAAAATTCTCAACAGCATTGTCATTAATCTTCCTACGCGTCATAACTGTATAAGAGCTTCAACTTTGTGTATCCTGGACATTCAATGACGCAAAATATTGGTAGTGGCTCACTTAAATCACAAGATACCGGTTGCATCGCTATAACGATTGACAATGCAGTGTTCAATTAGCGTTTCAGTTTCCGACGTTATTTAAATTTGCAAATGAATTATAATATTGCATCCATATCACTTCAAAATATCAAGAAGTTAGAGGTTGCCTCTAACTGGCAATTTCATGTGAATATTAAAGTAGCCTAATAAAACAATATAAAGATTAAGCGACTTAACATGCTCCGGATCATCCTCAACAAGACTAAGCAACTTTGTCAGGTGTCCGTACTGTGGCTCACTGACTAGGTTCTGAACTTACGAAGTAAGGTCCGACTACCACCAGGGAACAAGATGTGAACAGAGAATCATAATCAAAATTGGTGTGAAGTACTCAAACAAAACTTCGTAATTCAGGTTATCACAAAAAAAAAGAGATACGGACCAGTTCCTTTTAACCAAACGTCCCGAGAAATAAAAAAAAAATCAATGTTTATTGCACCAAAATTTGCCTTACTATGCTCAAAAATGTGTTGCGTTGATTTACTTGAAAAAGACGTTTAAGTAAGTGAGCTGAAATATAGAATAGAATGATCGCTAATATCCGGTAGGTAGCTCATAAAAGAGGCAAAGTTAAAGTCAGAAGAGAGAATGAGTTCAGTTGAGTGGCCGTAGAATCTGTGACTGAAGTTGCTTCAGCAAAAAATTACAAAAATGAAAAATCCGAACAAAAAATTGTTGAAGTCGGAGTAGATTGAATAATTGCAAGTAGCAATCGGAAATTCACCAGAGCAGTCGATAAGGTAGAGGTTAAACTCGCCGAGTACAAACGAGGGTGCAAGAAGAAACTTAGTTGCTATTTGTGCATAATGCATCATATAAGTCCGAGCAAGAAGAAATGGACGCATTAGGCGGACGATAACAGGCGCATAGAACAATGTTTTATCTGTGTAGAGTTGAAACGCACGCAAACCAGTTCAAGTGGGGTACCATTATCTACATGATAAAGTTAATGGTTTTCCTTTACCGCGTTTAGAACCCCACCCCCATGCCTATCAACTCGGTTACATAGATAAAACTTATAACTCTTAACACAGTAAAACAATGCATTATTGCGAGCAACACATATTGTACTTTATATTCTAAATTGTGTGGAATATTTAAAGTGCGGCTAAATAAACACTTTTTTTGCGTTTGTTGGTTGGTTGTTTTCAAAATCTCGCGTTGTCGATAGCTATTATTTTTTATCGGAAGGATTGTCAAGATCGCGTTGTTTTCATAGCTGATCAGCAAGAAATTCTGAGACTGATAGTGTACGTGTTGCTTTCGCCCTCGATGTCCCAGCTGGTGACGACCAAAGCAGCTGCGCCCAAGCGGACAATGTAGATCAAGCTTCTTCTTGATGAATCAGAACACTGACTACTTGCGGTTGCAGAATCATTTCCACAGGCAAATAAGCAACTGTGAAGTCTTTTGGGAACCACGGTCGCGAGGATTTCGAAATTACGAAGAGCCTTCAAGCTCGTTTTCGTTTTTTCAAGCGATACTTACAATAAAAACAATAAAGATTACAAAATGGCGAATTTACAGTTGTGCTGTTTTATTAGCACAGAGTGCTATATTGGGCAAAAACTAACGAATAATAAAATTTAACAAAAGTAACACAGGGGTGAGTTAAACACCTTGTGCAAACGAAGACACCGAGCGTTGACTCTTCAAAAAACACTTTTTTAGGCAATTTTGTTTATGTAGAGTCGGAGAGAGGGAAAATAAAAATACTTATAATAATAATAATAACGATAAATCTTTACGTTTACGTACACATATTTACAGTTCATGATGTGGTGCACAAAAAGCAAACTAAAACACAGCACTACACCCAATATTAAAATACATGTCGCAAAAGAAATATGAACAATAGATAAGAGAAACTGGAGAAAAGCCATACAAAACCCGCCTTACAATCGAAGTCATCCACGTTCGCACACTAAATATAAACTGGTAAGAAAAAACTAAAATGTCAAGGTGGGCCTTATTAAATGCTAATTGAATGAACTTAAAAAAGACAAAGCTATACAGAGTGTTTGGTTTTACATCGAACATAATTTGCTTAATGTAGATGAGAGCTGGGCCACTGTCGTCTCCAGCATGAATTTATAATGGTGTAATACGCCTGCTTTTATATTTTTAAAATTATGACATCAAAATAGGCCATTCAGTTGAAAGTTACGCCGCGTCCTGTCCAGTTCTCCCTTCGTTTTCGTCCATGTTGCTTTGGCGTATTACACCATGAGGCAAAACCAAGAAGCCTAACTAGTCATCCTTATTTATTTATCAGGCTCGGCGGGCATTAGATGAGGAGATAATTTTAAGTTCACTAATTAACTTAAATATGTTAATTAACTTTTTTATTCATTGATCTTAGGGGTCACGTTGCTATTCAAGTATTGCCGGCGATTTATATTAAAGTCTAGATCAATTTAACAGAAAGTACGTAAATGTTATAGCCTTGAGCTTATCAAAAATTGATTTTTCGCGTTTTTTCTTTAAATCTCGCTTTATACACAGCGCACTGAAAAGAGCTCCTCAAGCCTGGCCCACAATGATGATTGGAAGAGGGACGTTGTCGTTCAAATCGTGTTGTCGCTATCTCGGCAGCGTGTCCTCATGCCCGAGTACCCCTAAAGCGACAAATAGAAACAAACAAACAGCGACAAGCCTCAAACACTTGCAGTATGCTCGCAATGGAACCTTCTGGCAGGCGTTTAGTCGTTCGGTGCTCGTGAAGTCGGCACGGGTGATTGCAAGTCTGCCAATGATACCCTCGCGTGCATGATGGCCGTGTTTGAGCATAGCCTCCTTTTATTTATTTATTTATTTATTTTACCCTCAGGGCGTAAGCATTACAGAGGGGGGAAGTGGTTGCATGATATATTGAAAAAAACACAGACACGGATACACAAGTAATACAATCAGTGTAGATTAGAAAAAAATACATTCCAAGGCTTTTTGAAAAAGGTCGTGATCTATGATCGAGACTACGGGTGCAGCTAAGGTGGTTCCAGTCAAAGGATGTAGACGGTATGAAGGAATGGTAGAGATGTTGGTGCGAGCATATGGGATGCCAACTTGTGTTGATGGTCAAGTCTAGGTGAAAACGTAAAGAGGAGGTGTAATTAGATTATTACGCAGCGTCTCATTAGCGAAATAAATTTTATGAAACAGACTTAGACGGGCTACTTTTCTAGCGAGTTGATAATTCAGGGAGAGAAAGATTAGACTTCATAGTGCTAACGCTGGCTGTCCGATGGTAATTCGAAAATATAAATCTAACAGAACGATTTTGGACGGCTTCAATCAAATCAATTAGTACAGACTGACCAGGGTCCCAAACAGAAGATGCATATTCAAGCTTTGATCGTACAAGGGTTTTATAAAGAATTAGCTTCAAAGACTGGGTACTAAAAAAACTTCCTTTAAGGAAGCCAAGCATGCGATTAGCGTTGTTAATGATGTAGTTAATGTGAGTCCTCCATGATAAATCAGATGTAATATGAACTCCTAAATACTTATAAGCCATACACTAATTCAAGGGGATGGTTATTTAGCGTATAATGGGGCTGAGATGAAGTACAACAGGACACTCTCATAACCTTACATTTGCTAGAATTTAGTACCATGGACCACGAGTCGCACCAGTTGGAAACAGAGTTAATATCGTTTTGTAGTAGGTTAGAATCAGAATCATGGGTAATTTCTCGATAAATAACGCAGTCATCAGCAAATAAAGACATTTTTGAGGATACATGAGAGGGTAGATCGTTAATGTATATAAGGAATAATAACGGACCGAGCACAGAACCTTGAGGAACGCCTGATGTTACTGATACCATAGCAGAGCTTCTGTCATTCACGTTGACAAATTGTTTACGGTTGGTTAAATGAATGTATCCACGTGAGTACCGCCGGATCAGTGGCGGATCCAAGGGGGGGGGGCGACGGGGCGGCCGCCCCCCCCAAACGAAGTCGACCCCCCCCTTCTCGAAGCGCAATTTGACATGGGTAGACCCGCCGGTGCACAAGAAAGAATGGGAGAATAGTATACTTAAAATTTCCGCCCCCCCCCCCCAAAACGGAGTTCTGGATCCGCCCCTGCGCCGGATCAATATTTAGTTTACTAAGCTTGGACAAGAGTAGGTATGGGGCACTTTATCAAGGCTTTAGAGAAGTCTAGAAATACGCAATCTACTTTGGAGCAAACGTCAACGATAGAATAAAGGTCATACGTGAATGACACAAGCTGTGTTTGGCATGAGAATGTTTTTCGAAAGCCGTGTTGAAAGGGACAAAAAAACGTATTTGATTCTGAAAAGTTTACTAAGTTAGAGTAAATAATATGCTCTAAAATTTTGCTTGGGACACTGGTCAATGAAATTGGGCAAAGTTTGAGGTTGAATTTATCACCTCCTTTGTGAACTGGGACACCTTGGCTACCCTCAGTCGTCTGGCAAGATACCTTGTTCTAAGGATTGAGAAAATGTGCTCGCAAGAAAAATGGAGGAGTACATTCTAGTATTCTTCAAAAACTTGGGTTTATACAGTCTATACCACATGAGGAGGATGGTCTCAGGGAACTGATTATGTTTACAATGCCTTCAGGACTAATTGATATGGGGTACATGGGGAGGTAGTCATAGGACATGTATGTTTGATCATTACTTATAGGGAGGTCAGAAAAACAGCTGAAAAAAATAGCATTGAGTTCATTGGCACACTCTTCACGAGAAATAGGGCTACCATCATCGGTTCTGAGCTCTACAACTGTATTACTTTTCTTCTTCGTGGTGTTCCAGAACTGGCGGGGGTTATTAATTAGCATAGATGGTAATGTACAATTAAAGTAAAGTACTTTTCGCCTTACACACAGCTGACATGTACAAATCAGCAGAGACATGATTCTGGAAAGCCTGTGAAATCACGGAAGACAATGGTTTGAGGCTTGTCGCTGTCGTTTGTTTCTGTTTGTCGGTCTAGTGGGACTGGGGCACTGGTGGGCGGGCTGACGGGAGAAGTGACGACGTGACTGGCGACTACGTCATTCTTTTAAGCGTCATTGAAGCGGGCGAAAAAACGCGGAACATTAATTCTATGATCACATTAACATATCTAAGAAACCATTACCAATTTCGCAAATTCTTTTAAACTGGTATAGGCTCCAACAGTAATTATGTCAATACTGCGGTTGCAACATTACCCCAACAACCAATAATACAAAAGTTGATAAACAGATTTTAGTTAATTAGTTAACTTATCCTGACGATTATCTCCTCATTTAATTTCCGCCAACCCCGATAGATATATGATAGATATATACAGAAAATAGCACTTGACTAGCTCTCATCTCTTTTAAAAAAAATTCCGTTCGAATTAAAATTTCGCACTTTGTATGGACCATATAAAGTTATGCGGAGCCTTAATTTTAGGTTGCGGTTCGGCGAGCACCTGCACATAAGGATAGAGAGTTGCAATGTCAAATAGACAATTCTTTCGACAAAACGCACCGAACAATAAAGATAGGAAGACGCACAATAAGTTGGTGGTGAGTCCTTCAAAGCTGATCTTCAGCCTGTGATTGGCATGTTTACAAAGATGTCCTTCTCATGTGTTTCTTTATTGACCTTGAGTTATTTCGAGCATGGGTTATAGAGCATCCTGTGCACGAGAATAACTGTTCACTTCCAGAAACAGATTGCGTTCGCAGCACCAAACAACACCAGTCAATTAACAGTTTCAGCGGGAGCTTCTCCCAGACTAAACTTACAGCAAAGGGTCTCTAAAGGATAAACAAACAATAATCTAGTAGATATATTGCCTATTTGCGCCAAGTAATTTAGTGCCTAAAATGACGGATCGACTTTAAGTTTGATTTTGAATAATCTGAAATTTGCATAATATTTACCGCTGACCAATGGTATACTCAACAAAAAACAAAGTAAAAAAAAAAAGGACAAGCGATGTACTTTGGTTGTTGTTTTGGAGTTATAAGAAATAAGTGGTTAATACACATGCATTCTCTGAATTTTCCACAAAGCCGTCTAGATCAGCACCAAGCGAACAGAGAAGTGTGATATTACATGTTGACGTATTTGGCTGGAATAAACATAGATGAATCTAACCAATCTAGCATGCAAGAAATTGTACGTAACCTATCCAAGTTTAATAATAAAAATCTTGCTTTGCGTATGTTTTGTGTGACAGCTACAATTAATTCTCAATAGGCGCCTGGTGCCTCAACTGTTGATGAGACATTTAGCCAGTGCAGTACAACCGCCTGGCTTGAGGTCTTTAAACGTGCATCACGATGTAGTGATGCACAACCGCACGCCGGCACGATGCTCATCCTCATTGGAACAGACAGGGGTTGAGATTGAACTCAGGATCCGCCGTTCTGCAGAGCGAGCTTTTGCTACGCGTTCCAAGCTGCGGTCCGTTAAAACCAACGAAGTAGAGGGCCTTAGAGCGATAAACTGGCAGCGGAAAGTGACCCCCAACTGGTCGTCGCCATATTGCACATTGTTGACCACAAGACACGTGACCTTATAGTTTTACGCCAAGATTTTAGCAAAGTACCACGCAGATATAATTGTGTATTGATATTTAATAACAGTACTAACGAGATAAATTATGTTTCGTTTATCTTAAGTCCAAAATGCGCTTTTACGACAAAAACATCGGCATCTTCGCAGTTGCTCTGATAGGTGCGGTCAGCCGCAATGTTGTATTTTGGGTTTTTATCGGAGTTAAACACTGATCTCAAAGACTAACAGTATTAAAAATAGTTTATAATGTTTTTACATCGATCTCAATACAAATATCAGCTCAGTTTTGCGTAAAAGCCTCAGGATTGGGTACAGTCACGTGTCTAGTGGTCAAAATTGCACAACATCGCGGCAGCAAGGGGGAGGGGGAGGGGGACGGTCACTTTTGCCTCTGTGAAGGGGATACCGCTTATCACACTGGGTAAAATAATCGGCCACCCACCGACCCCCTAATCAAATCAAAATAAAAAGGTTCCAATAAAAAATGTTGTAGATGGTGGCAATTTCGTTTTCTAAGCGCCAGACGACTGCTATTTTTTTTATGTGCGCAACTTTTATGTGTAGTGCTTTTAGTCTCATGATTATTACTGACGCTTCATCGGTTAGTTTGTTCTGTAACCCTTCCATCAGTGCAGCAAGAGTTTTCACCTTTTCTGCCATGACAATTGTAACTCTGTAGCTTCGAACTTAAAAATTAGATTTTAATTCTAATAGATAACAATAATGACCGGAGTAGTTGTAAGGTTGTTGTCCCGGACCTCGATGGGAACCCTGGAGGTGTCTACCGTCGAGGACCGGGGGACCGTGGAACGATGCTGGCTGCTGGAGAGCTGGCTGTAGGCGGCGAGGACTCGGGACAGGGACGACCAAGACTGCTTAGTGTTCGATTAAAACACAAAACTTTACTTGCACTTTTCCGGAGTACACGATACAATCAAACAACTGGGAATAACTGGCCTCACAGGCTTACGATCGCGAGACACGAAGTCAAGTGTCCTACCGCGCACAGTGAGGGCGATGGCTAAGTAGCCGGCGAACAAGGGCTGCCGCGTGCGGCAGGTAACGCGGCGAACCGCGGGAGGAGAACAGTCAGGGGCTCGCAAGCCCGTTCCAACTCGAGGCTCACACGCTCGGTCAGGGCTTAAGACAGTGCGCCGGAAGCCGCTCTGTCCAATGAGGGCTTCGTCTGCATCCCATTGGGTTGAGGCCCCGACGCACTCTCGACCTATCGCACGAGAGTTCGTTGCTGTTGCCGAGGTGGTCATTAAGATCGGGCCCTGCGGTTGAGAGTCTAAACCCCGATATGTTTATGTTCCGAGGAAGATCTACTGGTTCTCGGTTTAGGCGAGAATCGTCGAAACGTGCCCCGCCAGCAAACGTCCTTTCCCCGGAGCGCGGGCAGGAGCCTCAACGTAAACGGAAGGCGCGCCTGGGAAGCCGTTTCGTGGAGAATCCCACGATGCCGGGTCCACGCCGGCGCGTATACACCAGTTGCGCCCGGTGCCTCTCGAGTCGAAGTCACGAAACACTGGAACATGACCCGAAGTCTTCGAGGAAGTCGTTCGAGCTTGAGACGCGGCCCAGTTTACGAAATGGCGCGCCAGCCGATGATAGCCGCACTCCGGTGCCTGCCCCGAACGCCCGCGTAGATTTGTGTGTCTGGAGCCCCGGGTAAGAGGCAAGGCCCGCGGGCAACGACCCCCGTGGGGGATATGCAACTCCGTTCGTAGTAGACGGAACAAAGTAAGACACATGCAAGCGCTAAAGCAAAACGAATGACCGAGGCTCAGCGCAACATACCGATAAGCTAAAACTAAACGCCGTCTTGGCGGCGCGCAGAAATTGCCACACCTCTACCACCGGCATCAGTCCACTAAGGCGTCTCTTGGCGAATGTTTTCCAACCTTCATGGCTTCTTCAGACATTCTCCTTTTTGGGGTACAACCATTCATGTCGAGGGTGTGTAAGCGGTCGTTATTCCGGTTGGGTTGGGGGGTCGGTTTCTGCAGCTTTTTATTTCCCTCCGGTTTGATTCCGCTTTGGTTCCGGGTCAGTCATGGAGGCGAAATACCAGTTCAGTTACCGGTTCAACCAAGCGGCAAACGGTTCAAACTGGTTCATTAGTTTATCTCAGACCGTGGACTTCAGTTCAATTGTTGAGTACACGCAAATTGCAGTAGCCGCACACAAAGTTTGTGTAATGTTTGCATCACACACAATTAAGGTCAGAGAATGAAAAAACACGTATAATGGCACGCACACTGGCATGCACACTGTTACTGCGCGCGCTAGCTCTGGGCACATTTCTGAGGGGAAAAGGGGGACCGGCGCTTACTCCTTTTAATAGGGAACTCTACCAATTATTTCGCAGTTTTCGATATGGCTGGAAACTCACAGGCGCATCAAAAACTATTTCTATAACTGCTAGGCAAAATATTTTATAAAAGTAAAAATGCACCGTGGAATAATTCGATTTTCAAATTAAATTGGACGCATAAGTTTCAGGGGGCGACTCTCTATAGCAACATTGAAAAATCCCAACTTTTCCTTATCTCGTGTACGTCAGCAGGCGGAAAATGATTGAACGACCCAAGGAGGCGCGAAGTGTTTTCCCGGTTGTTCATTAAACATTTCTGCCAGAGATTGCCCGGAGTAAGTAACCTGCTCAAGTGAAAAGTTCTTTTGGAGCATCAGTACAGGCTTTGCAAGGAAGTTTATTTACAGCCCGTCAGTATTTCTGAGGGTCGCCATATATTGTCACGCACCATAAATGTTTAGGCGGTGAATAACTGGAGAAAAGAAACGTTTAATGGAACGAACTTCTGCCCAAAACAAAATTGAAGAAGGTTATCGTCACATCCGACGATGTCGGCGAAACAGCAGGATCGAGCGCCGGGGCGAGAAGGGACTTAGGACCGCCACACGGAGCGCCTTTTGTTTCCCGCGTGGGTTTCTGGAACATTCGGCGTAGAACGTTCGGCGCGTAGAACATTCGTACCTCGAGCAGACGACATGGTTCACGAACTTACGAGAACCCTAAATTGAAAGAATAAATAAATTAAGCGTCCGTTTACAGTAACTAAACTTCCGGCCTCAGCGCGAATGCCAAGCACGGTAATCATTCGGCCACGCACGCGCTAGCTCGGCGATGCACAGTGGCAGTGCTCCCCCTCTTAAAAGCGCATCCTCGCGACGCAACGAGTCAGGAAACAAAATTGAATAAAGACACAAAATTGCGAACTACGTAGGCTTGTAAAATACAGTCCTATCGAGCGTAGCACAAAAAGGTAGTTCACGGTCCTATCGAGCGTAGTACGGTTTGAGGCGCACGACGTGGACAGCTTCCGGTCGTGGAGGGCGGCGTGATGAAGTCCGTTTTCCGTCGGGCATCACCACGTAGTTCAGATTCCCGAGCCGATGAAGCACCTTGTAGGGTCCGAAGTACCGTTTTAACAGCTTCTCGCTGAGACCGCGGTGGCAAACCGGTATCCACAACCATACCCTCTCTTCGGGTTGGAAGTGGACGTCGCGGCAACGAGAAGGTTGTACCGGCGAGCGTCAATACGTTGTTGGTCCTGAAGTCGGAGTCTAGTGAGCTGCCGGAGCCTCCTCTGCTCGTTGGGTTATCAAATGGGCGTCGCCGGTTCCGCCGTCTGCTGGGTAGTGGGTTAGCATTGCGTCGAGCATCGTTGTCACCTTTCTGACTTGCACCAGATGGAATGGTCTCATTGCCGGTGGTTTCTTGAGCTTCAGTGTCGGGCAAACGTGATGTACGGCAACACGTCGTCCTATGTCTTGTGCTCAACCTCGACGTACATAGCGTTAATCTCATACTCTGCTCCACATTTAGCGTACAACGCCAGGCTAAAGCTACTTGCGCGGGCATGAGGCTTGATATCGTTACGGTCATTTGTACGCGTGCTCGCGCGAACAGGAAACCATAGACAAAGCCACGCGCTCGCGCCCGTGGCTCTGACAGCGGTGTATATTAAGTATGGAAACGGAGTATAGGCGATGGTCTTGTTCAGGCGCTCCGTCAATTCTTTGTTCTGTGGATGGTATGGCGTGGTTCGACGCTGTTCGGTGTGACTTAGACGAAGTATCTCCTAAGTCAGCTGCACTATGAACGATGACCTCCAATCTGTAATGAGTACTTCGGGGACGCCATGTCAAAGTACAACCGATTGGACGAAGAACTTGGCGACTTCCACGGCTGTTCCCAATGGAATGGCTTTTGCCTCGGCGTACCGGGTTAGATACTCGGTGGGTACGATTATCCTGCGGTTTTCAAAACGTCGACGGTGAAAAAAGACCAAGATAGGTCCATGGTCCTATAGGTCCACGGAATAAGCTGATCCGAACCGTGCGGTCGTGAGGAGCAATCGACTGCAGGAGACCTGCCGCCTTCGTCGGCGGTTTCTTGCGTCGCTGGCACTCGTGGCACGATTGTGTGTAGACGTGAACGGTCTTCGGAAGCTTGGGCCAGTAAAACCTCTCACGAATTCGGGCCAGCGTAAGGCTGTAACCAAGGTGTCCGGACGTCGGGTCGTCATAGCAGGTTTGGAAGATCTGCTTTCTTAGGTTGGTAGGTATTATCAGCAGCCATGACGAGTTGTCGTCTCTGCAGGTTCTTCTTGTAAAGTGCACCTTGCCGAATGGCGAAGGTCGGCAAGGCTCTCGAGAAGACGCGGGGTATAGTGCCCTCTCGTCCTTCGAGGTGCTCAATTAGCGCGCGCAGCTCAGGATCGTCTCGTTAAAGTCGTGCCATGCCGTCGGTGCTCACTGCGCCTACGAAGCGCTCGTCGTCATCACCGTTGCTGCTGCCGGAAAAATGTCGACAGGGAGTGTGAACAGGCAGTCGGCGTCACTGTTCTTGCGGCCTGACTTGTAGACCGCAGTCATGTTGAAATCTTGTTGTCGGAGACTCCATCGCGCGAGGCGTCCTGAAGGGTTCTCGAGGTTTGAGCGGCAGCAGAGCGAGTGGTCTCCTGTGACTACGCGTAACGGGCTCCCGTACAAGTATGGGCGAAACTTCATGATTGCCCAGACGACCGCAATACATTCTTTTTATGTCATAGAGTAATTTCTCTCCGCCTTGGTCAGTATCTGACTCGTGTAGGTGATGAATTTGCTGTGTGCCTTTTTTAATAATAATAAATATTTATTTTGCTTCTTCACTGTAACGGGGACCAAGACAAAAAGCTGCTGGCAGCAGCGTGACGGAGTCCTGGCCCTCCTGCAACTGGCGATCCCTAAGCAATTTCAAAAACGAACAAAATAGCTACATTGAAAGAAATAACACTATTTTAAATGTAGAAACACAGATCAAACGCAAAAACAAGAAAGAACAATAAAATTTATACATTCATTTGTGGTATACAATGGTACAGTGACGCGTATGCCTTAGCCGCACCTAAGAAAACAACCCTAAAATAATGCTCGTACCTCTGCCAGCGTCATTGCATGTATATCAACACCTTTTAAAAATAATTCATTTAATAAGTAGTTAATTGGTAATTTAGCGTATGGTTATAATATAATGTATCTGATGGTGTAACCAACCATTTTTTCTTTAGGGCGGAATTCATATGAGGAAGTGAAAGAACTAGGTTACATAATCTTCAAAGCTTATTTTTAAACTGCGTGTAGACTTCTTGTACGCCACAAAAAGTCGAGTTGTAAATATTTGAAACTAATTTTATATTAAACAATGAGAACAAGTGTTCAGTATGATCATAGTGGTTGAAATATTGGCAACAGAAAGCACAGCTTTCTTTTGTAAAATATGTAGTTTGTCGCATATTTGTTTTTGTTGTATTTCCCAAACTAGATGACCATAATTAAGTTGGGAGTACCCCAAAGTACGTAGTTGGAGCTTAAGACAACGAGGTAACAATGATTTAAACTTGGTTAGCAACCCCATTGTTTTTGACAGTTTAGACGAAAGATACCAAAATATTTATTCCAAGACATACTACATTCGTAAACCAAACGCCCACAGTCTTAATAGTGCCGACAAATTAATTTCTTCATTGTTCAAAATTAGTGGGTTTGGGATCATAACTACAGCATGTTGACTTTAAATAAATGGCTTGGTGTTTTGCGAATTTAACTTAAGGTGATTATCTTTTGTCCATTTTTCTACACGAACCAGTACAGCGCCAAGTCCTGCGTTACTTGCTCGTGTAAATCTCGGTTTCCATCCTGATCGAAGTTCTCAAGAAGAGGAGTGACTTGAAGTCATCGTTTCAGCCTGTCGAATGCCTGCTGCTGCTCCTCGGCCCATTCGAACTTGCTGGGGCGCTCTTCGTGAGGCCAGGGAGCGGTGCGGAAATCTTTATGAATCCCGAACGAAGCGCCGATATAGGCACAGCAATACGTAACCGGAACGTAAAGTGGCC
>JAZHYW010069261.1:0-51223 GCA_037355805.1 Ixodes ricinus
TATTACGTATTGCTCAGACTTATCTGGCATATACACAGCCTTATTTTGAGGTATATACTTCGTTGTCTGGCGTACATACAGCTTTATCTGACGGCCGGTTTTCAATATACAAAAAAGTTAAAAAAAGAAGTAAAAAAAGTGCTTTGTTAGCAAACTGTGGATGACTCAATGTTCGCGAGCTAAATATTAACACAAATAATCCCAAACTTCAGCTTGGGCAAGCTTAAGTTTGGGATTATTTCTGCTGATTTTCACGAGGACTTTAATGTAGCGTAATTATTTCGAAGTGTTAACATTGTGCCCAAATAGACAATTTGCTAAATCCCCCAAGCGTCTCGGCCCGTACTCGAGGAATCATGGAGACGGCGTTTCTTCAGCTGCCTTGTGATCGGAAATTTCGACCAATTTATGGTTACACAGTTTTGAGTGTAACTCGGAGTCACCCTGAACAAGTGTCGTATAGAACCCAAGTACCTATCATATCACTTTTAAATTTTCTCTCCAATGTCAGTACTGTGCATTCTGTCCTACCTTCAACCTGGATCATACCTCGGCAAACCTCACTCGCGAGGGCCCTCACTCACACTCACTCACCCTCATCTTCACAGGTGAGGTGAGAATAAGTGAGTTTCTGAACCAGGAAAATTCCTGAGTGTAAGGGTGAGTGAGGGCAGTGAGGGCTGGGAGGGCTGTGAGGACCGTGAGTGCGTGAGGGCCGTGAGGGCGGTGAGTGCGGGCCGTAAGGGCTATGAGGGCTGTGAGGACCGTGAGTACGTGAGGGCCGTGAGGGCGGTGAGGGGCGTGAGGGGTGTGAGGGCCGTGAGTGCGTGAGGGGCGTGAGGGCGGTGAGTGGCATGAGGGCCATGAGTGCGTGAGGGGTAGTAGGACCATGAGGGCGGTGAGTGCGTGAGGTGTGTGAGGTCCATGAGTACGTGAGGGGCGTGAGGGCGGCGGGTGTGTGAGTGGCACGATTGCGTGAGGGTGTGAGGGCCGAGAGGGCGGTGAGTGCGTGAGGAGCGTGAGGGCCATGAGTGCGTGAGGGGCGAGAGGGCGGTGAGTGCGTGAGGCCCCCCTCAGACGGAGCAACTTTCTCAGGAATTTTGGTGTTGCTGGCTGGTTGTTCCCTCACTTTCCCTAGACCGACACGAATCGCTGAGATCACAGGTCCCGCTAGAAACAAGCGAGCAACTCGGAGCAATTCGAATACGTTTGAAGCGGCTGCATTCAATCAGGGACGCGGTATTTTCACGTGATACCTCGTGCCGGTTATGACGACAAAAAAAATTTGGTTTTGATCTGAAATTGATTGTTTTGGGAAATCAACTGTTTCTGAAAGATGCACTAGTATTCTCAAGAAGATTTAGATGCATAAAACACGTTTATAGCGCGTAATGCTGTGTCTAAATAGTGCAAGAAAAATAAAATTTCATGATGATGATGATGGCAACTTGCAGCGATTGGTTGCTGCATGTGAACGCGGGCGGCCCGTGTTGTTGGTGTTGTGACGTCAAGTTTCTGGGCGAAATCGCCCCATCTGAAGCGGGCCTGAGTGGCTTGAGGGCCATGAGTGCGTCAGGGGCGTGGATGTATGAGTGCGTGAGGGCCGTGAGGGCCGTGAGGGCGGCTAGTGCGTGAGGGGTATGAGTGCATGAGGGCCGTGAGGGCGGTGAGGGGCGTGAGGGCGGTGAGTGGCGTGAGGGCCATGAGTGCGTGAGGGGCTTGAGGGGTATGTGTGAGTGAGGGGCGTGAGGGCCATGAGTGCGTGAGGGGCTTAAGGGGTATGGGTGAGTGAGGGGCGGAGGGCGGTGAGTGGCGTGAGGGCCACGAGTACGTGAGGGGGCATGAGGGGTATGAGAGCGTGAGGGGCCATGAGGGCAGTGAGTGGCGTGAGGGCCATGAGTGAGTGAGAGCGGTGAGGGCGGTGGAGTGGCGTGAGGGCCATGAGTGCGTGAGGGGCTTGAGGGGTATCGGTGAGTGAGGGGCGTGAGGGCGGTGAGTGGCGTGAGGGCGGTGAATGGCGTGAGGAGCCATGAGTGCGTGAGGGGCTTGAGGGGTAGAGTGCGTGAGGGCCGTGAGGGTGGTAAAGGGCTTGAGGGCCATGAGTGAGTGTGGAGCGTGAGAGCGGTGAGTGGCGTGAGGGCCTAAAGTGCGTAAGCGGTATGAGTACGTGAGGGCGGTGAGTGCGTGAGGGGCGTGAGGGCCATGAGTGCGTGAGGGGCGTGAGGGCCATGAGTGCGTGAAGGGCGTGAGGGGCCATGAGTGCGTGAGGGGTGTAAGGTTCAGTGAGGGTAGTGAAGGGCTGAAAGTGAGTGTGACAGTGAGGATGAGGGTGAGTGAGGGGCTGAAGGTGAGTGTAGCTGTGAGGGTGAGGGTGAGTGAGGGGCTTAGGGGAGTGTGGTTGTGAGGGTGAGGGTGAGTGAGGGGCTGAAGGTGAGTGTAGTTGTGGGGGTCAGGGTGAGTGAGAGGCTTAGGTGAGTGTGGCTGTGAGGTTGAGGGTGACTGAGGGCGACCTAAAATGCTGACTTCTGACCTGGATGAGCTGCAGAGACATATCTTACATTATTATCATTCTCTTAGAGCTTCGAAGACGCTGATATTAACTTAGAAACGCTAAAAATGCTATAAACAGCTCCGCTGAATCCGAGCTAAATCCCGGTTTTGGTTGTTGTGTTTTCTGGGCTTTTAAGTAATTCGTACTAAAACACAACAATCACGAGAATGGTAATATTGAACAAGATTTCGGCGGCTCAGCCAGGTTGAAAGGTGGACCGCATGCACAGTATCATAAACGCTGCCATTGACGAGAAATTTTAAAAGTGATATGACAGGTCCTTGAGCCCTATGGAAAGCTTGTTCAGGGTGACTTCGAATTACACTCGAAACTGTGTAACCATGGAATGGGGCGAAACTAGCGATCACTAGAGAGCTGAAGGATCACCGTTCCCATAATTTCTCGAGTGCGGACCGGGGCACTTGGGAGAATTGTAGACAATAAAAATATATAATGTGCTGATTTCAGGCGTGTGTCTTTTTGATATGCCTGACCAGATCTGGAATTCCCATACTTAGCCAGATTTGGGATTTCCATACCCATTATGAGGCTATATCTGGCAGATATACCATATCAGGTTATTGGGGCCAATATTTGATATGGCCATATCTGGAATCTTCACATCTCGCCAGATATAATTTTTTTTTTTTTGTAAGGGACTGAATGTTCTCAAAGTACCGAAACCCCCAGGCTCGAGGTTCCAAGACAGCGGCTCAATCTTTTTTTCTTTACTGTGGTCACCATGAGATTTTAGAAAGCTTGTTTTTGCGTTACAACAGGCAGAAAACGCTCTTTTTGTAGGAACTTTTATTGTAGATTAGTACAGAATGACAGACGCTTGATGTTTTCTAAAATCTTTAGTTTACAAGGTTTTGTGGAACATTTAATATCGTTTTTATACAACCAAGTCTCACCGGTGATTTCAGGTAGCTGGTCCCGACGTGGGCGCGTCCTAACTTCGGTAGTAATTCGCCACGCGTCCTCTTGTGGGAGATGGGGGTGATGGTATCCCTGAAACTCCTTCCATCGGATATGTTTCGGCACCAAAATGGCCGATTAAAGCCGAAATAGAACAGTAACAGTGGGCGCTATCGAATGCGATACTCCCGAACCAATACAATCAGCCGTGCGGTTCCCCGAGTGGCCACTGCAGGAGAACTGGCGACGTTGCGATTGTCATTAGCTCGGTTCTCGAGTACGGATCAGTGCCACTTTTTAATGCGAATAGCATTCTTTTAATGCGAATAGCATTCTTTGGATACTTCACGCACTTTTCGCCTATGTATCTATCTATCTATCTATCTGGCTATCTAACCTCTTACGCCGCGGGTCGATAAATAAATAAAAAAGACCGGCGCCGGCTGGGATTCGAACCGTTGACCCTTTGATCAGCAGGCAGACGCGCTAACCACAGAGCTATGAAGGCAGTCATTCAACGCACTCTAAACGGTTGTTTATATCTTTATCATAGGACGCGCTTTACAGCGTTGTCACAGCTACCGGTGCGCGAGCGTTCCATCTCCCTCACCCTCTCCCGCGCTCACCCTCTCCCGCGCCCGGGAGAGGGTGATGTAGCGGCCGTGCTCAGCCTCACGAGAGCGGAATGAGCCCTCGTGCATGGAACGCGCGCGCACCGGTAGCTGTGACAGCGCTGTAAAGCGCGTCCTATGGTAAAGATATAAACAACCGTTTAGAGTACCGTTGGTTGAGACTAGCTGAGACGCCAGAAAGCCTGGTCGGTACCATTTTGAGTGTTTGTGCGTATGGCGCGTGCTTTGCTCGCCTTTCTAAGTGACACAAACGCACGTGCTGGGCTGCGGAGATCGTGCGCAGGGCTGTGAAAGTGTCAACAAATTTAGAATCGCCTCAAGAGTGGGCTGGCGTATCTAGAGTGTGCCGGCCACCTGACGAACGCGCATAACTCCGCACCGTTTGATGCTATTCGCATTAACGTAGATAATCATTCCCAAAGGATGGGTTCTGCTGATTTTCAGATCAGGCTCTGTGGCAGTTTCCCAACTGAGTTGTTCTAGTAACGTATGGTAGGTTAAAGAAACACTGACACACCCCGAAATTATTTTGTTTTTGTTGTTTCTTGTGTTTGTTTGTTTTTTGCCAGGAGATTTAACAGGGTGTCAAAGGATAACCCAATCAATATTTTGCTACAGCGTCACGTATATTCTTAATAAAGTAAAAACGCAACTGCTCAAAACCGAAACCGAAACTGGAGGGGGAAAAAGAAGAATATAGAGAAGAGCATTGCCAAAAATCAGGTGGCTGTGCAACTTTTTTTTTTCATTCAATGTATTTGCAGTTTTTAAGAAGCCACAAACAGTGGGTATCGTATTTTCTGTCTATTTTAAGTGTTGAGTCTGTGTCTTCGATGACCGACGACTTTGATTATCTTTGGTGGTTGTGTCTAAACCATAGAAAACGGCACGTGACCACGGAGAAGAGAGAGAGTGCGACTCAAACGGATCAGTTCTCGATCGGCGGTTTTCGGGCGGAAAGAAAACGAATTTCAAGCCGCAATTTGTGTTTTGTGTGGTTGGGCTCTTATGTGTCATGTACAGATGAAAACCTTGAAGAGCGTAAGTTCCCTGTCAGTGCACCTTTAACATTTTTGTAATGAGCCGCCGAAGAAGAAAAAAGAAAATTGATAGTGCTATGGAGAATTTGGCAACCTTGAAGCGGCGCCGGCTACTCCAAATGAGCCGCCGAGACTGTCGCGGCGAAGCAGCGTAAACGCAGGTGGGGCTGTGACTTAACGCGCGCCCCAGTAATACACGCGTGACGAAATGTCCTTACAGCGTGCTATTGGCGTGACAAGTGTCGATGAAATGTTCGTGTCGACGAAACATGTGTCCATGAAAAGTGGTCCACAAACCGAGTTTCGACGAAACGATATATAGGGATCCGTGGTAACACGAGACGGTACCCTTCACTTTGCGCCCCTCGGGCTGACAAGAACATAGCAAATTAGATGTAGATGTTCGGACAACGTATTGCCGGTTTTCTCCTTTGTGCGCAGTTACGTTCGAGTGCGACTGCAACCACCTGCTCCTCGTTAAAAAAAACCTAGAAAAAGAAAAGAAAAGGATTTGACTGCCTGGCACAAGCGTGTCAAGAAATAAATTTTACGCGAAACAAAATAGAGTAATGTTGACGGCGCGAGATTTATCTCTAACATTTTAGTGAAAAACCCGAGACTGAGGTATTGACAGACGACGACAAGGGAGGGAAGGAGAACGTCTGAAACACAGCTAAACCTTTAGTGTGGACGGGACCCTTTATATAAGTTTAATAAAGGTTTACCTGTGTTTGAGACGTTCTCCTTCTCTTCCTTGTCGTCGTCTGTCATTACCTCAGTCTCGGGTTTTTCACTAAAATGTTTTATATACACCAGCTCACTTGCGCCCTTACGTTCTGCTCATTTACCATCGTACATATCATCACGTGTAGATTATGACCTAAAGGTAGGGATTCCCCATTGCAGCACCTCCACTTTTAATGCCTCTTTTCTACCCCAGACCTCCATTGATTGGAATCGCCTTCCCGCACATATAGTCTCGATAACTAACACTGTTGATTTTAAAAATGTTACTACCAACTTTTCAACAGATGTTGCGTAGCGCTTTTTTTTTTTTTTTGCTTTACTTAACTATGTTACTTTTATGTGTTAACCGCCCACTCCCCTCTGTAATGCCTTCGGGCCCTGAGGGAATAATAAATGAAAAAAAAAATGAAATTCTGCGCGAAGTTTATGACGTCACGGAATGGTCATACACTCTTTCCACCTCAACGGGAAGGCGAAGCCGATCCACCTCTCCTCCCCGTGCCCGAAATGCCGAGAGAGAAAACAAGTGGAAAAGAGGTGACAACCGACTATATCGCGTCTCACGTCGTCAATATTTCTCTAATTTTTTTTCACGTAAAATTTATTTTTTACACGCGTATCCCAACAAAACTGTTTAAAAAGAAACGTTTTTGTTTTTGTTTTTATTTTCAGGGATTCTTTAAGATTGCTTGCGTCGTGCTGTTGCTATGGCGACGCTTCCGACGAGCCAATGGGGAGGTGCTGTGCCGCACCTTGCAACGCAGCGCAACACAGTCGATGCAAACTGTAAACGAGCCGGCAGTCCAAGCTGTATGTGATAATATTAACTAATCCAGTACGACTGCTAACCTGGTGCATTTGTAACGTGCATCACGCATTAAGCATCACACGTACACCACGACACGCCGGTCGTGAGGTCGGAGGGGTATCATTTCGCCGAAACTCGTTTCGTGGAGTTACGTTTCGTGGACAACTTTTCATGGACACCCGTTTCATGGGCACATGTTTCGTCACCACGATTGTTTCATCGACACTCGCTACGCGAATTGCACGCTGTAGGGACATTTCGTCACGCGTGTATCACTGGACCCCCACCTGCGTTTACGCCGCATTGCAGCGACAATCTGTGGCGGCTCATTACGAAACTATTAACCCACCTGACCGACCCGTACACGCCTCTTCGCGGCGACAGCAGTTTATTACAGAAAAAAGCTAAAATGAAACGATTTGTCGATGAAACAATCTGTCGATGAAACATTCTGTGTCGATCTGAAACGATATGTCGATGAAACGTAGTTCGATGAACTGATTGCCTACGAGGTCGGAGCACGTGGTGCGAGCTTTCACCCGACGTACTTCTTGATGCGTTTTTATTATTTAATTTTGTTCTTTCCACAATCGATTTTCTTTTTTTTCTTTTTTTTTTTCTTTTTTTTTTTGGGGGGGGAGGGGGGGGGCGTTCTGGACGAGCCTCCCGAAATAAAATCCTGACTGCGCCACTGGCTGTTAGCCTACCGAATAACAGATATTTTAATTCACTTTTAGACCGCAGCTCTTAGGCGCCCGTGCCCTGCTTGAACGGCGTCGCACTCGCCGTCGCCGCCGGCGTAACCGCGCGTTGCATTATGGGACGTTTCCCATAATGACGTCCCACGTGACATCACGAGGGTCACGAGTGACGTCATGAACGTCATGACCTTCACAGTGACCTTCACGATGCCTTTGCGAGTTACCTTCGTGATGTCACGAGCGAAGTCACAAAGATTACTTGCGAAGGCGTGGACGAAGGTCACGAGTGAAGTCACGAGGGAGGAAAGGAGGGGGAGGAAGAGGGGGAAGAGGAGAGGGTACGAAGGACGAGGGGCATACCATACATTTGTCTCCGTACCGAGCTTTCCTCCTCTTCCTCAAGAGCCGCGCTCTAGCGAATTTAGTGGGCATGTTGCCGGGGACACACTACTTACACATCATACAAAAAACAGCCTGCATAGAGATGGGAAAGCAAATCCCCGTGAGACCCGTGCTTCGAATGCCGCATGGCAGTGAGTTCAAGGAGGAAACTTGCCACGCGTCCTTCGAACCACGGATATTGCGGTGTCTCGTGTTTGCAGGCTGTCTTTTGTATGATCAGAGCCCATGGGCGTTGGCAGGGTTTTGTCTTGGGGAAGTGTCTGTGTGTGTGTGTGGGGGAGGGGGGGGGCAAGCTGAGAGCCCTTTTTGGGCATGTGAGCTCAAGGGGAAAGGGGGGCGGTCCTACAGTAAAATGCAGAAAGAGCTAAATACAGCTTGCAAGATACACATATTTTTATGAAACTATTATTTTAAAAAGTACAATGCATCAGTAATTTCAGCGTAAGAAAAAAAAAAACTTTTATAGATATGTACAGGCACAGTAAAAGAAAAGGGAATTTAGTCTATGACGGGGCACAACAACAAAACAGTCCAGTTAGTTTATGGTTATCTCAGAGATAAAATATCACAAAGATTTTATAGACAAGTACTGGCATCATATATGTACCGTACACAATAAAATAGCAAGACAATGCACATAAGTCACGCGCACACAGAATAAATTTTCGAAGCAATGAACACTACCCTTTATTTCCATATTTCAACAATATTTGGACGATTATACAAGTTTTTAAAAGCTACCCCAAGTTGGCCTATGTTCAAATTTACAACTCTAATTTTCTGCACAAAATTGTCTTCGTTCGTAATATTAATTCGAAGCACTTCCGGGTTGTGGTCCGTAAAAGACACCTGAAAGCTGCGTTAGCTGTGTTGGAAAGCTAGCCCGGCGGTGCTGATCAAAGCTGATCAAGCTCAGCTTTGCATGAATACTCCCACAGTTAACGACGAGTTTGGCATACCTGTGAGAGTCGAGTTGAGGGCAAAGCCAATGTTCAGCTGGCTCTTTAAAGCAGGAGGATGCTCAAAAGTGACGGATACAACAGATGCATGGATAGATTGCCAGGTCATGACACTGCTCTGAGGTCACGCGCTTCTTCGTTGCACAAGATGGATTGTCATTATCACCGTCAGCTTTCCACTTAAAAAAGCTCCTGATGCATTTCCACTCCTGACCCATATCAGCCCACGGTTATATAAAAAAAAGTGGGATTGAGTACGGAATGTGGTTCTTTCCAGCCAACTGGGCCGGGGAGAGAGACTTAGCAACAGCAAAGTGTGCCACCCTGTCACAGATATTCGACATTGACACGCGTATAGAAAACGATCGTGTCAATGAGGACGGTCCGACACGCCTCTCCCGCGTGAGTTATGGCCCGGGGGACTATTGTTGTTGACATGAAGCGAACAGAGTTTCGCAGAACTGCATTGTCTAAAAGAGGACGTCTGGCCCCGATTTTGACCCCCTCTTTTCCTTTCCCACGACCGCAACATGCTACGGGCAAAGGAGAAGAAAAACCCAAAGGCACATATACAAACCAGAGCACCGGCTTGAGCAGTGGCGTAGACAGGGGTGGTTTGGAAGTTGGGGTCGAAGCCCCCTAAAATGACAAAGTTACCCCCTCCCCTCTTCCCCCCGGGGCCCGCTGGCTCCACTCCTTATGCAGTCGGGTTTACGAGGTGCACGGAGCGAAGGGGGAGCGCGGACTATCTCCAACTCGTAGCTACGCCGATTTGTTCTGTTGGGCTTTTTGGAAGAATCGCGCTCTGTGTAGAAGACACTCTGTTTTGGGCGAATTTTACTGACTTTCACCCGAATGCCTGTGATTCATCACAACACAAGACTGCGGTGTTCTCAGAAGTAAATGCCCCTCTTTGTGTTTTTTTGTTTTGTTTTTTTCACAGCTGGGCGCGGCTGATTGCAACTGACCGAGGGGAGACCTTATTCTGTTTTGTATTTATTGCTGAAGGATCCAAGGGAACAAAAGTGCGTGGATTTAATTTTAGGATTGCTTTCGGTTTCTCCGCTTGCTAGAAAAGGTATGGCGCGACGTGATTCGATACCCCGTACCCGAGAGAGCTGGGAAAGGGAGGGGGGGGGCAGCCTGAGCTTTGGGGGGGGGGGGGAGCAAGTGCCCCTTTTGCACCCCCTGCCGACGCCCATGTATACTGACAAAGCCTGGCAGATCGTCAAGTGACGCGGCCGCCGAAAGTGAAAACGGTAGAACGGCAGACAAGAGTCATGTAACGGGCGTCCCGCTGCGGCGAGACCAGCCGAAACACACTTGTCCCGAGCGATGGAATGCCTTCGTTCGTGCTTCTCGCGTTCTTCGCGCTACCGCTTCTTTCCTCGTAGGGTTTGAAAATCATGTTTCGGGTCCTCGCTGCTGCAAAAGCTGTTCGCTGAATACCGGACTCCGCGAGAAATGCTGTGTGCTACCAGATCCCCGCGCTTTAAATCTGCGACCGGGCACTCTATGGCTCCGTCATCGAACTGCCAGGCTTTGTGAGTACAGAGGAGGCTATGGTATGATTGTATGAGCAGTGTGACCCCGTCTTTACGAAACAGAATCCCAATCTTGATACTGTTTGTTCCAATCGCACGATGATATAATTATAAAAATGTGGGCTCTATACCGGCGAAATTACTTCACTTCTGCAGGCTATTTTAAACCGAAACTAATCGAGAAAAAGAGCGACTGTGATGTCGTCCTCTCCGCCCTCACTTGACGTCACAGTAAATACGTCATCTGTGACTCACACAGCCCCACTGGCACCATGGCATTTTGTTTCACTTTCTTTCTGCCTTTTTTTAGAGCGCAGCTCTTAGGCGCCCGTTTCCGGCTTGAGCGGCGTCGCCGTCGGCGTAATTGCGCTGTGCATGTTGGGACATGGACCGCGCGAGCCCCGCCCCCCCCCCGCCCCCCGAGGTCATGTGACCTCCCCCTCGAGGTCACGTGACCCCCCCAGGTCCCGTGACCCCCGTGGTCCCTTTCTTCACATGTGCTCAAAACACGCACCTTTCTTCTACATGTGCCCCAAAACACGCCGGATTCCGTCCCATAGTCGTGAAGTGACTATCGTCGACACTGTAAATTGGAAGTGTATGGTACCGTACAAAGATCAACATAAAATGAAACAAACATTCCAGTTGCATTTGTCCTGTTGCACGGAGTCACCAAAACAAGTTTTATTTCTTTGTTTTTGTCACCAAAAATAGTACAATGCATTCTTAAAAGCCCCGAGAAGTTCTATTTGCCATAGAACACAAAATAAGAAAAAATAGAACGCGGCAATTTAGCCTTCACCAGCGTCCGGAAGTGCGCCTACGCAGTCTGCCACAGCCTACTGATGAGAAAACCCACAGCCCAGCGCAGTCGGGCAACACCGGCTACCCTCTCAAAAACCAGGGACGCGCGCTGTAAATCGCTTCGTTCGAGACGGCCGCTGGAAAGGTCTATACACACTTCTTACAGGGGCTCCCTGGACGGCCCTCTTACCCGCACTGCGGAGACCTCCCTTCCGACAAGCACTCGATGTGGGAATTTTAGCACACGAGACCACTTTAAAGTAAGGGGAGTTTCGGGGGTCTCGGACCCTTCTGCCGATTTTGAAGGGTGGTCTGAGACCCCCTGCCATAATTCTGGCGTTGGTGAAAACACAATCACAAGTACTCAATATTGCAATCAGAAATATTAGGATTTTCCCCATTCAAGTATTGTCGAGTAGCCATCTCCGTAGAGAGAAAACTATGTTGTGAGTAGCCATGTCGATTTCGTGTGGAACAAAATGGTGGATGTTTCATGGACACTATTGATCCTTGATACTTGACGTGAAAAGTAATCAAAATCAACATTGTCGGTCGGTTTTGTATTCTGAGAAACATGCCGGGTTATGCATACGTTTTAATCAAGTCGGTTCTGTGTGCAGTCTAATAAGACTCCACCCTACATCCCCTTTATCACTGTTTGTAGGACCACCGGCAACTTATGGGAGACTTTAAAGGGGTACGGTAACGAAATTGCAGCACTCATTTTCTAGCTTAAATGTGTTGCATGTTGCAGCATAACGTCAAAAACACCAGTCTTTCGTTGAAAGGCACAACAAAACTATATTTAAAGCTAATTAAACGATCTTTCAATGCGCACCTGGTGGATGTCTGGGAAGATTAGTTGGGAGGTAATCTGGCAACGTTGGAAATCTTGCTACGTAGTTATGACGTAGCAGGAACCGTTACGTAGCCGCACTAAATATCGGAGCATAGCGCTGCTCTTTGGAAGTACCCGCCAAACTGGTTTAACTCGGCCTGAACGCGATTACGAAGCCTTTGCCCCTTTGCGAATGAAGCCACCGAGATGCCATGATGGACTCGTTAAAGGGATAGTGACGCGCGAAAACTTTAACACACACTATTATGGCAAGAAGCCGGTTTAATACGATCAATTATATCCGTAAATCATTATCGCGCGTTTGTGGCTTTGAGCGGATTGGCTAGAGCTGCTCACCCTGAGGGGCCCGATTGGGCGCGCGCTCGAAAATCTGGCCATTGAGAGGCGCGATGCGTCTTGGGATATTCGGCGCATTCGTGACGTCACTTGTGCCAGACGAGAAAAGGCTACGGCGTGAACGCGGCAGGTTACGAGAGCGTTGCCGCTCGGTGGCGCGTCGACGATTTACGACCTGTGACAACGTGGCCGTTTGAGATGTCCAAGGGGCTGCGCGCACGCTGCACCGCGGCAAGTCGGCAATCACGGCACAAAACCAGCTCTGGAGGCCGGATTCTCAAAGCTTGAACTTACGACAGAAAAAAGTGCGTACGACAAATTTGAAAGAAAAGCCGTATTCCCGAAACGAAATTTTCGTAACTTTTGCGCAGGTTACGACAGAATCCTACGACAGCTCCGAAGCTGTCTTACGCACACTTTTACGATCAAATCAACATGGCCGTCAGCGTCGCTCCAGTCGCTTGGTCGCGACGACCAACGGACATTTATTTTTCTACGTGCTCTTCTCGCGCGTCCCGACTTCAACCCAGAAAGAAAAAAAGGAAAGAGTACTTGAAATAGACCACGACGAACAAGAACGCTGCATCTACAAACAGCCGAGACGAGCTACAACGGCCACGATTCCACCGACCAAGCGAGCTCGGCAGAATATAGTAGGCCTAGCAGCAACATCGACTCAGCGCACCGTTGCTCCGGCGGTCCTTGGCCAAAACCGCCTGCCCCACGACCGGCTGGCCTGGGCTGAGTGGAGTATGCCCGCGGGACCCTTGTGGACCCTTCCCGGACGAATAGTTTGATCCCTGAACTAAATTTCAGAGAGTCAATCTTTTCCCCTTGTCATCCTCGATCTCCTTGTTTTCCGAGGGCAGCGGTGACGAACGCTGTCGTCGAAAAGGGACTTTCGTTGATTCTATCTCTCATTGCTTTGTGTGATATAGAGGCTCAAATAAATGCCATACGAATTACCTTTCGCAACACGGTATGTACACTTTGTTATTAGTATGCCATTTTTATTCTGACACGACGCTACGTCACAGTTCGTGGGAGCTACGCGATGTCGGTCCAACCTTTCTTTGCCGAGTGTCACGTCAGTATCGAGTTGCAAAAAAGATCGGTCCAGAAGCGCTGTGATCGAAACGCGGTCTAACAGAGCGAATCCACTCACTTCGATCCAACGCGCGCGTCCGCTCCGAGTGTGAACAGGTACTTGCGTGGCTCTTGCCGGCCTCTCGTAGCTTCAAACGTATATTTTTTAACTGCTCGGCTCGCAGCTCACTGACTTTCGCAGCAACTAGTACCGGCCGTACCATGCAGAAGCGTGCTCTCGTCGTGTCGTGCAAGGAGCCGCAACGAGAACAGAGCTCGCACTGTGGCCAACTACGCTTTGGCTTTCTCCTGCCAAGGGCTTTGCAAACGCATTCAGGCCTAGAGCTAATTCTGCCGGCCCGCCGTGTTTCCGCAGAAAGGCGCTGCTCCTATGCCACAAATGATGTCACGAGAACTTCCACCCATCGCACCAGATGTGATTTTGAAATCGTTTAATTAGGGCGAAATTAGTTTTCCCGTGCTCTACAGCGCGATATTGGTAATTCCGGAGGTGGTGCCTCTCCCTAGCCCATATTTATGCAGATCGGCGCTAAAATTTCGTTTCCGGGCACCCCCGAATGCCACCGAGTTGTTCCTGTGTCCTTGTTGTACAGATCGAAGCCTTTCTTCGCTTTTTAACGTCGAGATGCCGCCGCGCTTCTGCGTGGCTGAGAACTGTGGTTTGGTCAACATCGATATGCCGATCCACAAGTTTCCGGACGATGAAGAACTTCGTGCCCTGTTGATCCGGCTCGCAGGTCCGCCGTTTCCGAAGTGGAGGACGAGCGTCTCACACGTGATACGTTCGTCACCCCACGGGTACTTCAAACGGTTCGGTTGTACTTGTAACGCGTTGACGCCACCACAACGCCATTAACAGCAAAGCTCATCCACGCCTGCCTATCTACGTCAGAAATGCGAAAAATATTTTTTTGTGTGTCTGTGTGTTCAGGATATTCCATGACGCACCGCGCTCTCTGTTCGCTTCTCTTCGAGCGCTTGCTCGAGTGCACCGTTTGGAACGAAAAATATAGCCAGTCGTTCAAAATACAAAACATGCGATTATAATTTACGATTATTATCCGTCATGGTTGACTCATTTCCGAACGAAATTTGTATAGTTCAATTTTCGTTTCCGTACCCGTTCCTTTCAACACTGCTCATACTCTACACCCCCCCTCCCCCTACCTCCCACTCCTACTGGAGAGCTGGCTCGCCTCACCAGAAGAAACACCAACCCGACCTACTTCCATTACTGATTTGGCCCGTTCACAACGCTTGGAGAAGAGTGGTAGATCTCCGCGAGCTTCGGACCAGGTGTTTGCTTTACAGTAAATATTCCTCTCTCTCTCTCTCTCTCTTCCAGCACTTATTTCACACCATCAAACTTCTTGTAAACCGTCGCGAACAGGTTGCACAGTCCACATCATTACAACATCTGTCGTCACATTTTCAGTGTTGCCAATAAAGACTTTCACTTAAATAAAAAAATGTTAAGGACCAAGATTAAGAATTCAAAAAACTTCGCGTTTTTTTTTATGTAACCTAAGATTTTAGCGAGACATCTCTACAACGGACTTCATATTTTCCATCCAGCCAATCGCTTCCCTTCATTTTGTTGACGTCACTACCTTTTTTAAGATGGTTAGATTTCAAGATTGGCCGCAGATGCTTTCTGTTTTCTGCCGATTTCTCAGTCACGCGGGTTCCGTATCTGGTATGCGGGACGAAAAGATAATAAAACATTTCAACCTGGAATTTGCAAGAAAATATAGGTGAGGCCAAACAGGAATGTGTGACAATCACGCATCTTTCGTAAACACCTTCCAGCGGCGTGGCGAGATCAAAACGATGTTTTACCGCATACCAGAAGTGACGATGTTCAAGATAGCTGCGCCCTTGTGGAAAAGGTGATTGGCTTCGGTAAGAGAAAAGCGTTTTAAAACAACATAGAATTAAAGAAATAGAATTCATCCAAGCCGTAATTTTTCTCAAGGACCTGACGTTTTGTGGCCTACACGGCCTCACAGGTTGGCTTTAATTAAATTATTCCCTGGACAGATTTCTGTCAAATGTTCACGTTGGAACGTCAATATGGACACTGTTCCTTATAGAGTGAAGGTTTCCGTTCGGAACCATATTCAGCTAGCCATTTAAAGATATAATTCGTATCGATTAAATTTCACGATGCAGTTGAGGAGTGACGTATTGACGCTGTGCACACGCGCCAGACCTCTTACCCAAATGCCGAGCCGTTGACGCGGGTGTTGGCGAGCTCCCCAAAGGCCAATGCCGAGAGAAGGGCACAGTAAAATTTAAAATGGCAATAACCTGCCCTGCTGTGCTCGTATGAATTGAAGTAATCGCAATGAGAGGGAAAAAATTGACCGCATCCTCCACAGTGGTGAATGATGTTGATTGGGGCGAAGCTCTGGTGGTGCTTGTCTGCGTAGACGCTGAGCCGCAGCATGCCGAGCCTTTCGTTCGTTTTCATCCATGTCAGAATGAGAATGTGTGGTATGGAACGTGGTTATGTACGCATTTGAGCATTTGACCGCAGCGCCCTCTCGTCTATAAACGTTGAGCCAATGCATGCAAAGTTTAACGCGATTATATACGCATTTGACCGCAGCGCCTCGTTCTGTGTAGGCGTTGAGCGGCTACATGCAACGTCTTCATCCATGACATCCCCAGGCTCTTGAGTTACTATAAATACCACATCTCAGAGCCCCTTACTCGTCCCGCAGTCGTCGGTCGAGTAGTTAAAGGCGATGGACTAGAAATCCATTGGGGTCTCCCCGCACAGATTCGAATCCCGTCGACTGCGCAAACATATTTTTTTCATATCTTTTTTATCTTTTTTTCATTATTTTCTTTTGCCCTACACGAGCACGTGAGCACGTGCTCACGTGCTCGTGAGCACGTGAGCTCACGAGCAGGAGCACGAGCACCGGACGCCGGACGCTGGACGGACATACGGACATGGCTAGCTCCCTAAGGAGCTTCGCCCCTAAAGATCGAAGACGTTTACACATTTCTGTAATGTGAGACTAGAGCGCACCTCTTGAGGAGGAGGGGGATCGGTGGCCGAGTGTGCTGGTGCACGACCTCGGACTCGAAACGGGCCAGCGCTGCAGAACCCAGGATCCCGGGCTCAATCCCCACCCTTGTTCGTTTCCGATCCGAATGAACATCGTACCGGCGTGCGGTCGTGTATCACTACTGCGTGGTGCACATGCCAGACCTCAGGCTAGCCAGCGGTTGTACAGCACTGGCTTAAATTCGTCTCATCTACAGCGAGTGACTCGTCGCAACTTTAAAATGGCTGACCAACTACACGCTGTGTAAATATCCATACAACCCCAATTATTATTCTTGAGGAAGAGGAGGAGGGTACGGAGGGGAAGGTGTACCCCTCCTCCTCCTCCCCACCTCCTCTCTTCCTCCCGCTGAATTTGTTCATGGGTGACGTTACACGAAGTCATGCTGACGTCATTTTCCCCGCTAAATTTAGTGGGGGAAATGACGTCAGCATGACTTCGTGTAACGCAAACCATGAACAAATTCAGTTTCTCCGCTGAGATTTAGCGGGAAAATTCACGTCCCGTGACCTCAACACTCAATTCAATTTCCCGCTAAATTTAGCGGGGCGGTTGCGCCGACGGCGACGCCGCGAACGCGGAAGCGGGCTCCTTACAGCTGTGCTCTAAAATGGAAGGCCGATTTTGAAAGCGTCTATACCTTTGAACTAATTGAACCTGTGCTCTTTTGCACTTTTTTTTTGGGGGGGGGGGGGGGGCCATGAGTCCATTATTTACGACTAGGGATGTCGCGAACCACCTCTAGGTTCGATTTCGAAAGGCTTTCCGATATTTTCGAAGTCGAACTGAGGTCCGCTATCGAAAAATTTCGATATTTTCGTACCGACCGAGGTTCGAAATCGAAAAATTCGCAACTTTCGATCACAGTGGAGTTTCGAATTCGAAAAGTTCGAAGCTTTCATGGTTTCTAAAGTTTCGGGTTCGAATATTTCGATTATTTTTTCACTTGAGGTTCGATAAATTCGAAGATTTCGAACTTTCCTAACTTAAATTTCGACATATTCGAAAAATTCAAATTTCTTGGGATCTGAAGTTCGAAAAATTCGAAGATATCAAAAAAATCTTTTGGATATAAAATTCGAAAAATTCGAACGCTTCGAATTTTTGTAGACATAAAATTCGAAAACTTCGAAGATTTCGAATTTTTTCTACACAAAGGTCGAAAAGTTCGAAGGTTTCGATTCTTCTTTAAAGCTAATATTGAAAAAAAAAGAACTTCGAAGATTTTGAATCTTTTTTTATGTGCTGGAATATTTGCCAGTGCAAAGTGACGTGTCACCATGGATCAGTAATTTTGACCGCTGGCCCGAGGGGGGGGGGGGGGGGGGGTCTTTAACGTGCATAGCGCAGCAGTGATCACACGAACGTACTGTTTTACGTTACTCATCCAGTTCGAAGCGGCCGGGGCGCGCAGCGACCTGGGAAACTAGAAGTAACTGTATAGGCTCTGCAAGCGGAGCCTATGCAGTTACTCTATGGGAAACTACCTCCCACCCCTTGCACGCTGGTAGTAATCCGATCGAACGCCGCCCGAGTGACGCTGGCATATAGTAAGTTTAGTTTCTAATTGTCCTGAGGTTTATTTTCCGGGACGGAGGAAACGCCCTGCAAAAAGCACAGAAGCCGACACAACTCGAGGTCGAGGAGCGTTCTACCATACCAGTGGCGTCGGAAGAGGAAACACGGGGGGAGAGGGGAGGTGCTCTAGCCCCCATTCCCCACTTCCAGATATTTCGGAATGTTAGAGGAAACAATACGGGGAAAGAGGGCGTGGTCGAGCTTATTTTAATCTGAAATTATTTATGTATATGTATAGCTACTGTCGCTCTTCACTGCATAAAAGGTCGCGTATTTCGAAACTCGTTGTCAGAAGGCACTACTTGCCACATGCTTAGAGGGTTCGGAAGTTCAAAGCTATCTCTTTCGACCTAAACAACTGTGCCAATGGTAAAAGAAAGATAAACATAACAATGAATGCGGGATAAAAAGCTGGAGAGAAAAAAAGAAACTATAAAGATCCCGCCGTAAGTGTTGTATTCTTGCCTATTCAGAAGCTTAGAACTTCGAAACAAGTTTCTCATACCAAAATGTCTACAGGCTAGAAGAAACACTTCCCAAAACGTAAAGCAAAAAAAAAAATTTTTTTTTAATGACGTGGAATTTGCGTAATATTAGAAATCTTCGCCCATGAGTTAATTTATTCCTCAGTTCACATTATTTTGTATTCTGCAGATGGCAATTATATGTACTGTCTGTGGTGTTAATTTAAATGCGATACCTCAAACAACTTAGAGAAACAAAACACCACGTTTAGGACATCATTGCCTGTAGATATATGTTTGAACATTTCTTCGAAACTCATATTTAACAACAATAATCACATCTTAAGACGACACTTACCTAGGCTATACATAGATCTTTCTTAAAAAGTTTAACATCTCTACCGTAAATAGCTCCGGCTTTACGCGCTTCAAAAATGGCACAAACGACAATCGTCAAAAACCCGTCGTCCTTCCTCGCCCTTCGGGAATTTTTTTCTTTAAAACTGAGCTTGCCAGAACATTGTTATAAGCGGCATTGTCTTTCGTAAGTAACGCAGCACCGCATGTAAAAATTCGAGAAAAAAATTACGATTGTACCTCACTACTTACTACTTGAATTCAAATGAAACCGTCCGCCGGTCTTTCGAAGTTCGAAGTTCGACGAACGTCGAACTTTTACCCTAAAAGTTCGAAGGTCGTCGAACTTTGGATTTTTCACGATTCGAAAGTTCGAAACTTTTCAAATTCTCTTGATAAATAAGTTCGAAAATTCGAAAATTATCGAATTCCTTGGCGTAGGAAGTTCGAAAGTTCGAAAAGCTTCGAACTTTTTAGTGCAAGAAATTCGAAAGTTCGAAAATCATCGAAGTTTTTGGTCTATCAAGTTCGAAAGTTCGACGAGCATCGAATTTTGCAGCATAATAAATTCGAAAGTTCGAAAAGGATCGAATTTTCTAGTATAATAAGTTCGACGGTTCGAAAGCGTCGAACTTCCTAGTTTTACAAGTTCGAAAATTCGATTTCCGTCGAATTTTACGATATAGAAAGTTCGAAAATTCGAAATATTTCAAACCTTTCGAACCACTCGATTCGATCATCGAAACTTCGGTTCGAAAAAGTTCGCGGCATCCCTATTTACGACGCCATTCAATTGCTACCGAATGTCTTTCTGACTGTTGAATTACACTAAGCACAAAATAGTTGATTTTGGTTGTAGGGTTTTAATTCGCCTTTGAAAATGGTTTTCAGAGAAGTAACACGTAAATCCGCGCTAATGAGTCTTTGCCGAGTCTTCTGTAGGATCAGCGGCGTAGACTTTCCATTTTCCCGGGGGGGGGGAAGGGGGCAGGCTGAGAAGTTCCCCGGGGGGGGGGGAGGGGTTGCTGCGCGTTATGTTTTCGCCAGAAGCGGAGATTGAAGCTGACGCAAGCACGCTGGGATTCCATTTCCCACGTATTTTGTCAATAAAGGCAACGTGGGCGTTATTTTGTTTACATCCTACTACTAGAAGCTCGTTACATGGCACGTAAACAGCGTCTCGGAAATAATAATAATAATAATAATAATGGTTTATTTTCCAGTGCCCACAAACAACTTAGCGTTCTATTGTGTGGTGCACAAACATGGGTGAAGTATTATACATTTAAGACAAAATACAAATTATCAAAGACAAACTAACAACAAACACAAGCAAAAAAAAAAAAAGATCAAGGCCCGGGCTCGGAGGGGGCTCTGCCCCCTGGATCTCACCAGGGGGGGCACGAGCCCTGTTGCCCCCCCATAGTCTACGCCTAAGTGTAGGATAGATACCTAAGTACGGTGTTTGTGTGTGTGTGTGTGTGTGTGTGTGTGTGTGTGTGTGTGTGTGTTTTCATCTCGCTTTGTTGTTTAATGTTCTAACTTCTATGTCCTTTGAAAATGGTAATAAATAGTACTAGTTCTCCCTTGGTGTATATGGCGTCAAATAAAAATGGCACCCAAATGGTGTTTTCATTTTACTAGATAACTGAAGGGCATTCAAATAATTACGGATGAATCCGGATTTGAACGGCAAGATAATAAAATAATTACCGATATCTGATAAATAATTATAAAAAGCCCTAATATGTTGTGTGTAATGCAAACACATTACCTTTCTTGAAAGAAGGGTGCTGACAAAGTAAGGTGTGTGTGCGCTACATCGATTAGCCTATTTGCTGTTCACACTGTCTCCTTAGAAAGGTTTCCACGTCCCATCTCATAAGTAAAAAAGTTATAACAAGTTTGATGTATTTCTTTTAACTCAGCATGAAAAACATAGGCAAGTTTGGAGAAATATTCTGCCATGTTAACGTCACCTTAAGGAGATGAAATACGTTTATATTTTTATCAACATAATATATCCGTTGTGTTGACCTAATAATCGCAATTTCACCAAAAAGACTGGTTTATTAGGTTTATAGTAATCCCCAAAAAGTCTAATAAGAAAATAATAATGAAAAATTTTTTCATTCGTTCTGTGTGTATATTTTTGTCTTATTCCTCGGTGTCGTGCGTTATTTTCCTATCTTCACTGGTTTATCCTTTTTTTCTTATTTTTTTTCTTAAAATAAATAGGTTTTCAAATTCGCCCTTTCGGCAATGAAAAACCGGTAGCTGGAAAAACGATCGGACGGCGAGAGAGAGAGAGAGAGAGAAAGAGAGGAAGGAGATCCAGTAATTTTGGGGGACGCCGCCACTGGTTTATTATCAGGAATCGCTGAATGACAGAAAACACAGAAGTCGCAGGGCCGACGTCGCGATGCCAGGAGATGGGTGCTGCCACGCTGCCGAAAGTTGCGATCACGTGATCACAAGGTGTGCTTCTCCGTCGCCCCGGCAACGGCCGAGCATGCGCAGAACGTGCCAGGGTGAAACGCTTGGCGAAAAAGTCCACGAGCCTTGCACTATCCTACTTGCACGCACCTTTCCCTAACATCATCACGAGTATTTCCACAGCGCCGCCTAGCGTGCGTCTGTATCACTGCCGGCGCGTCTCGCAGCGTGCGGCGACGCAATGACGGACGCTTACGCCGCTTTGCGGCGGCTCTCGTAGAGTTTCAGCGTGTATCCCGCTTGGGGCGGGTCGGGGATACACTAACGATGACGTCATGCGCAGACCTTTTCTATTAGGTGGAAGTTGGTCGGCGCCGGTCACCCTTTCTGCTCGGCGCGCCCGGCGTGCCGCCCGCCCAGGGGCGACGCATCGTACGATCATGACGTAACAGCCTTTCCTCGCACTGGGAGCTCATTCAACTCGGGGACTTCTCCGCTTCTCTCCTCATCATCGGAATCATCTCTTCGGCGTGCGCTGAGAACGGAACATGACCAACTAGACACGTTCACTGCCGTTCTCGTCGTCCACCAACTGTGAGTAGTCGCCGCTTGTGTTTTTTTTTCTTCTCTCTCGGCGCCGACCTGCGCTCGTGCATTGTCGCCGGTCGACAAAAGCCACGAGGAATACCCGCTGTCAGCGGGTTTGTGGAAGAGAGCCTCTCGTGTCCGCTTCTCTTTTCTTGCAAGTCGGGCTGCGACAGTTTTGTCCGTTGGCCCCTTTGTCAACCTCGGCGCCGCTCGAACATGGCAGGGAATCGGAGGTCTGAAATTGCGCGTATGGTGGTACCTTTGAGCGAGTTTGGATGAGCTATACGCGTCTACCCCTTCACCCCTTTCGGAATGGCCAGCTACCCTCAGCATTCGAAAGCATTCGCTGACGTGACGCGAGGCGCTTGAGGATATGGGTCCCCGCTTGCTTCTGGCATGTTCCCGCCTTGTCGCACTCTTCTCATTAATTGTTCCCTTTTATTTATCTTTTTTTCCGAAGTGGAACTGGCGGCCCTCACGAAACGGCTTATATCGCGAACGATCTGGGTGGTGGTGGTGGTTCGTGTCGTGGAAAATAAATTGGTGACGTGGGTGCATCTTGGTGCGCTGTGCAGAAAAAAGACCGAAATAAGTGGGCTGTTACCTAATTAAATTAAAGGTTTTATCGGGTACTGCAGTTTAGCCATTGGCAAATTGCCCATCGGTTGTGCCACTTAAATTTCCTCTGGTGCTGCACATCTAGAACACTATTGACATAAATTGGTTATCTCGATATCGAATTTCAAGTAATGCAGCCTGAGTGTTTTTGTATGAGCCTGCTTTGAAAACTAAAACATCTTTGTAAAAGCTTTTTTTTTATATATATAAAGTATTACGACAATTGTAGGATTGTTTTTGTCTTCAGTCACACATTTTAATTGTTTAAGACTAAATTCCTTCTATGAAATACGAAAAGTGCATGTGTCATGTTTACGTGAGCATGTTTGCCATAGTTTCTCTATATTTTTGTTGATACAGTTTTTTCATGAGTACTTTTTTTTTAGAGGAAATGATGGTATAATTGATACTAATGAACACACAGAGCATGGCAGAGTTATTACAAACGTGACAATGTTAGTCTTTTTTTTTTTTTGCATAGTTTAAGAATTACAATTAGAACTACTACTGCAGAACCAATTTAAGCCATAAAATAGGGTGCTGACAATGTTTCATTGAAATACAAAAAAAAAAAAGGTGATTTTGTGTTGTGCACTGTACAAATGTCATCTGAAATGTTGTGCACATCAAATGTCATGTGACGTCAAATTAAGTAATTTATTTTATACTCCTGTGTTTTGGGGTACATGGTGGATCCTTTTCTAGGGTGCCTACATGTCTGTCTGTCTCAGGGTGAAGACATCCATTTTGCCCTGAATGTGCCAGCGCGTGATGCTCTCACGCACTCGGTGCTTGACTTGGCCGGTAAAATGGCGTCTATGCATTAGCCAAAGCTACGCGCTCGAGCTGAGTGACACCGGATTGCGCGCACTTCAGAATGCATAAAAAACAATTGGGTGAAAAAATGGCTGAGATGTCACCACTCAACCAAAAGCGCGCGTGTGTATGAAGGCACTCTATCCTTTTCCACATGAAGGTGACACCAAGTGGCTGGTGCACTAACTACACTTGGTAGGATAGGAGGAATGAATAGATGGAAGCATTTGGCTGAGCCCTTCTACCAGGTGGCAACCTGCACCACCTGTGGGCACAAGCCCAGTCTATATGCTGGCAGTGCATTCTTGTTTCACTCTAATTTTTACAAGGTTGAAATGATTGTCACAAATCGGTTCACCCTGCTTTGTGGCCTCCTTACACTTTTTCTGTGTGCAGAAAGACTAGTTTGCGATTGAAGCAACTCAGTACTTTTAGCTTTCCAGCATCGTAAAGACCAATATGATCTGAGCAGGTTAACTGCTCTGGTAGGTAATCCACTCCTACACTTGTGCACGGATGAGAAGTTTACTGTACTGAAAGATTTAACGCCAAATTAAAATTTAGACTCAAAGTTTGAGGTGGTAATATCAAATATAGTGCATGTATTTCTCTATACACCTTGTTAGTTTAAGGTTTGTTCCCACATGCATCTGTGCACTGACTAGTACAGAGTGAGCACTGCATCAGTGCTACTGTCAATGAACCTTGTCTATAGCTGAGTTAGCACTCTGGTGCATTTGCAAACTATCTGTTGCAAGCTACCTCCACATCACAACCAAGAAACGCTGGCCACACATGGGAGCGGTGTTGCCGTGCAGCTGTCTTTGTCAGCGAGGAGGCAGGCTCAGATCTCCAGAGGGAGGAGGTTACAGAGGGGAAGGGCAAAGGGTGAGAGGAGGAACATGAGGGCATACAGCTGGAGTGGAGAATGGCCGAGCTGGTGAAACCAGTTTTTTCTCAAAAGTCTTATCTGTGCAAATATCTGTGTGTTTAGTTGGTGTTTGTAGGTGTTGTGCTTCCTGACACTTGCAGCTGTTTGCATCAATCCCTACATTTTAATTCTGTGGCCCCTTGCCTTATCCACTTAAAAGGAAGAGAACTACAAATGGAAGTAGTTACAAGGCACTTGTGTCTGCCTTCGGAGCAAGGCATTCTGTGTCCCTAGGCTACAGGTGTTTTTCAGCTGTCATTTTACTGTGGCGCACACACGGAAGGTTTTCACAGGCCTCTGAAACCGTCGGATATAGAATTGGGTCTAGAATTGGAATATGGAATCGAAAACACCATTCAATAAAATGAAAATAGAAGTAGCAATTTTTCCACGACTTCACCGAACTTCTGTCGTGTACTATGACAAAAGTTCATTCATAACAAAATTCAAGGCATTTTTTTTTATTGCAGATTTTTGTTTTTATTTGGTATTACCTTTTTTTTTTCTTAAATTCCCAAATCTTTGCAATTTAGCATTTATCGTGGTTTAATTTTATTACAGTCCCAATTCCTCAGAATTACGGGCAGGCAAAAATGATGTTCACACAAAGGTCATAAAAAGTTGCAGTACACCTAAGCCTGGCACGTAGCCAGGATTTTTTTCCAGGTGGGGCCCGCCCATGACAAAATGCTGTATGAGGGGAGGGGGAGAAAGGCCCCAGCAAGATGGAAGATTTCGGGGGGGGGGGGGGTGTAGATGTAGATGCATGAGGCGCCGCCACGTTTGTCGGCGTCGAGAGGAGTAGAAACGGCCGAGCGCGCGCCACCGTGTTCCTTTTTTTGGCGCAAGGCCCGCAGCATCATGGGGAGTCGTTCCTTGAAACTATGACGCGTGCCAGCCAATGGGAGCCTCTCCATCAAATCGCCACGACAGATGACAGGCTTGACTCCCTTTTGAGAGGGGAATTTAGGTGCGGTTTGGTACACTGCTTCAAAAACTGATAACGCCGGTTCGCTCCATGAGACAGCTAATGCTTTCACATTAAAAAAGAACAGAATGCCACTTTAATAGCCATTCCAAAGATATGCTGCACCCCCCCAGTCTTCGTGACGCATTATGATTATCCGACGTATGGCAGGTGGAAGTTCACCCGGCTGTAAAAGACAAAGTTAATCTTGGTTCTTTTAGCGATTTCAAAAATACAAAGGGAAGCAGAACAATGTTTGTGACGACCTTCTTTTTTGTTTGTTTTATTTTCTGCATGTTCTGAACTTACCATGATTTAAAGGGAAGGGATTGTATGCTGCTCTTAGGATGTATGAAGCGTTCAAGTCACCCCAGGCGTATCTTGGATGCGTGACGGGTTCAACGCTCATACCCCTTTCTTTTGGCAGACAGATCTGGTGCGTTTTAGCCGCGTCAGATTGCTTTCAGTTGCTATGGAACACATGTTGCTCAGCTACAGTTGGGTGGCCAAAGAAGACCGCTTGACTGTAGCTGCGGGGCAGGAGCGAATTCTGCCAAAACCTTGGATGCTAAAAAGCGCTTGACGACGGCTGGATACGTGTACAAATGTTACGTTCGTCTGGTGAAAAAAATGGGCATGCATATCTGTAATGCGTTTATGTGTAAATGCATTGCAGATATGCACGAGAGCTGGTTTTATGCCACTAAATACTGCTTTATTCTTGTACATAGTATTGTCGAATCCGGCATGGCCTTTCTTCTTTGATTTCAAAGGGCCAATTCTCTACTAATAAAATTCAATCTGCAGCGAAAGAGCAACTCCTAATGCGTCGCTGGAAATTTCTTTTGTGGCGAGTTGCCAGACCCCCTGTGCAGGAAAGGCTCGCTGGAGGTTAGATTTTCTCTATGTATTCTAAAGTATGATACAACTTAACCTTAGTCTTTGACAAGAAAAAAAAAGTTTAAAAAGTAGAATGGGAAAGAAAAAAAATGAACGGACATCACCAAGTTAGCTGCTGCTTTTAGTAGCCTGCCTCGAATATCCTTTTTTTTTTTTATCTTGCCAATGACAAAGAAACATTCTAGTCTCCACACATCCTTCCTTGTAGATGTTGTGACATTGTTGGCACAAACAAGTGATCACAATATTTTTCAATTTTTCTCTTAAAATCAAAAGGCTGTCTCAAAACCTCTAATATGGTGGAGAGTGCTTACTTGATGAATTGATTTCGGCAGTGATACTCGGTGCCCGCCATCACTTCTCACAAGTAAACTTAGGAAAAGTACCGATATTGTTTTTGTGCTAACGGTGTCATGCAGTGGAGACCTTTTCACCTGAGTAGTTACCTCACCAGTGCACAGGGAGCGCTGACCAGTGTTGCCAGACGGAGAAAAAAAATTCAACAGATTGATCCCCAAAAAGTCAGTAGATTTGCACAAAAAACAGTAGATTCTACGAAACCTGTGTTTTGCCATGTTTTGCAATTTCCATAACCACACTTCGAAGAAATAGTATACGTAGAGTAACAAATAACATGGTCTTTATGAAGGAAAATTCTTTATGAATGACAAAATAAAATGGCACTGCATATGTTTTTTTTTTTTTTTTTATTAGCATTGATTAGTGTTGCAATTTTGAGGATTATTCTTTGAAATCGAGACTGAGCCACTGTTGGGATCAACAGATGGGGGCGACAGTGCGACATCCACCTGTCGCTATTATTTAACACGAAACCAAAACAAGACGTTCTGGCAAGTGCGCCCATACATGTTCAATGGAAGTCCTCTGCAAAATGCCATCTTTCCTTTCTGGGCTGTGAAAGGTTTTTGACGCGACGCTGTCGGTGCGGAGCACTGTTGAGGCTATGCGTTGTCTGCTACGGGCACATTTCTTTTTCGCCTGACTCAAAGTTTGCGTTCAAACGTGGAGAAACTTAATTCGTTAGCTTTTTAAGCCACCGAGGAATAATATTATATCATTTTCTTGCCCGAGCCTGCCAAATAAAAGGAAAGAACCGAAATATGGATGTCGATCCCTTGCATTCCACCGGGCGAATGAATGAAAATGGCAGCCCTCTCCGTTCAGCTGGGAGCAGCTGAGAGTTCACGCGCATGCGCTCATGCCTCTCGCTCTGTGCCGCAGGCTGATTGGCTCACTCGGGTGAGGGACGTTACGGCGGCGAGATCATAGACTGGCCTTCGAACCTGCTCTGGGTGAATAGATAGATGAATATACGGCTAAGTCACTCGAATAGGACGGGCTTCTGGGCCATCTAGCCAGTGCTTCATTTTTAATTCTGGATGAATATGAGTTTCCTTTGATGGGCGACCCTAGAAACTGAAGGGGAAAATAATAAATTTTTATATGTTTACTAAAAAAAAAAGTCAGTAGATTTTCGTTTTTTTCAGTGAATCAGTAGACCCGGAACAAAATCAGTAGATCTACTGATAAATCAGTAGACCTGGCAACACTGGCGCTGACACACATGGTGCCATAAGGTGACTTCAGTTTGGTTGGTTTTGGTTTCAGCGGCGCTCGCGGCTCGATTGGTGTGTTAGGTCGTTCTCGCTTAGTTTTGTGACATAAATATATCCCTTGTGGTACAGAACAAATGATACAGCGATAACGGGCCACCTTGAGAACTACGACAGGGTTACGAACCTCAATTCTGAATGTTTTATCGAACACCTTCATCCGATTATGTTCCTCGTTCGGCCAGGTTTGGCGGCAAAACGACTGAAATGATGCTGGGGGAGGGTTAGCGAAGTCTTTGGCCATGCTGGACGTATCCGCTGATACTAGTTTTCATAAAAATGAACTAATGAAGAGTCTAATGCATGGAGGCAGTGGAAAAGCAGGAAAAACACGGCCTGACTAATTGTGCTGAATTGAACAGAACAGATGAACTCGCAAGTTTCGTGTTTGCCGTTTCATTTTCGAGAACTCCAACGGTTTGTGAAAATTGCCGACGAGGAAACCCCTGTAAGGACACATGGGATGTAAAAAGGAAGCAATGTTGTCTACATTTTTTTTAAAATTAAGTACTTGAAAGATATTTTGATGGTGCTTCCTAGGTTGTGTGGGACATTTTTTCCGACTGTTGGCCCTGCTAAAGTATTCATAAGCAGCATTTTGCAGTGTTGACCTTGGGAAACTATTTGTTATACCGACATTTACTTACATAAATGAGAATATGAGATAAGGGACAAACCTGCCAATTGAAGTCTGACACCTGTCTTCCGTATCAATTGCGGAATAAAATTAAATAAGGCAAGAGTATTGACCTCCAGCAAGCTTGGCTCAAGTCAAATGCCAGGCGACACTTCATGGATTTGTGTAGACAAATGTTTATTTGTTTGAATAGATACGCTTTTTACTTTATGTGGTGTCGAGAGTAAATTCGGCATCGGCAACGCTGCACTCGAGTGATTTCAATGCAGATGGCTTTTTATCGGCGTCGCTATTGCGTGCCTCATGCGCTTTCGTCAGACACTCGCAAGCTCTCTTTGATACGCTTTTCACCTGGGGAGACCACCCTTTGTGTTTAAATAAATTGCTTGAACTGGATATCTGGATAGTGCAGACGTAGGCCCTAGCAGAGTGTATAGTTTCTTTAAATTTATAAATAAACATGTTAAGCAAATGTTTATACTGCAAAAAATTATTCCCCCATATAATCAAGAGTACCTGTTTTGAAATTGCCATGAAGACAGAGCATGATTGTTTCAAGAAACACACAGCGACTTCTTGCGTTAACTATATTTGGCTTCTTCTTTAGTATCATAAATGCATGATCGTAGATATACCTTGCACTTCTTACTACACCACTACCACTTAGCCTCTATCACTTAAGCGAATTTGCGCTGTCATAAAAAATTGGCCTCTCAGCCTTTGTGTGTCCTAGTCATCTATATACTCAATGTCCGCCAGTGCTAACGCTGATTCCTTTCCTCACACGTATCCAGTATGCTGCCGATGCAAATAGTGAAAACATGCTATAAAATCAAGTGCAGAAGTTGTGCACATAATGATGGAATGCAGTTAGGTAATAAAAATAGGTATTAGACGACACTTTACAAAAAAGCGTGGTAAAACGCGACGAGAAACACGAAAACAACGCCTTTACCAGGTTGCGCAAGTGGAGAGAGGAGCGACGATTTGAAGCCATCTTATGGCAGCCGCGTCATGAGATTCCAAGATGGCAGCGCCCATGTGATGGAGTGTAGAAAGGTCTATAGATTTGACTTAAAAGAAAAAGAAGAATGAAATGAATGCCTACAAATGCAACCTGATATCTGTCAAATGTGCGTGGAAAGGTACACTCAGAATCTTGCCTCGCTATTTCTATTGACAAATATTCTAATTATGGTTAACAGGTGACTGCTTGTGCACTGTACCGCAAAGGACTACCAATAAATGTCCCTGGAGCCGCGAATACATGGATACGCCCGTAGCGCATTGAAGAGAGATGACGATTGTGATCAGATAGAAGATAACGCAGAGGGACTGGGCGAGTGTGATTGGTTTGCTCTCAATTCAGTGTGCTACTGCCGCATCCATGTAAACGTAGCCATAGGGACTATGAATACACAACAACGTACAGAGATAAGCACAGCAATCAACTGTTGCTGGAATTTGCAACATAATTGTTTATTGTTTATTCATGCTTTTCACTTCCCTTCTCCCCTTTTTTCTTCTTTCTTCTCTTGTTGCGTTTCCTTTGCATTCGGTGGTCCGCTTTTGTGAGAAGATATGAGTGGTTCTTAGTTGTGCTTACTTGTGTGTTTCATGTCATCTTATTAGTCCTTTCGTAACTTATTGGTAATTGTTTTACACTCAGTTCAATCAAAGTATATTTCTGCAGATGCTTTTCTTCTGCGATTGTTTACAAAGAAAGTAATATGGGAGCCTTTCGTAGACAGTTACAAATGAACACTAGCAAATAATGAAACACAAATGATACTTTGACACAAAAAAAAAAACGAACTGTATTGGGAGTATTGGCGCTTGTGCGCCTTGCTGGGTTAACAAGCGCAGCTCGCCGCTTCGAGTTCAGACGTCATCCGTGCCTCATCATTTGCTCGTCCGCTTTTGGATCTCTACGACTGGTTCCCATCAGTGTTTTTTGCCAGCAGGTTGCGCGTGTAAGGAGGCACACGTGACCTTCTTCGTAAACAGTTGCGGGCTGCATGCAACGATGCCTGGCATTGGCTGTCCCGACCTTGAACAGTGTCTTCCTCTGCCCACAGATGCAGCGTTCCCTGAGAGTGGTGTTGGTGCGATGGGCACCGTCCAGTGTGGTGCGATGCTCCCTGTCCACCTCCGCGATGCGCCACCAGATTGAGGCAGTCGCCACCACGCAGGTGCGAAAGAATGGCTGCTCTGTCGTTTCTTTTAAAGGACACATGAAAAGGAAGAAAAGGTTTTTTTACACAGCCTAGATGGAAAGAGGATGTTATAAAACGAATTTGCAAAGAAGAAATAAAATTTTTAGAGCTATATTTACAGCGCAAAACGAATTTGCAGTTGGCGCCCGCGAGAGCCGCCGCTGGTCACGTGCTAGACCTGTGCGCCGCCGCCGCCGCACGCTCAGCGTTGTGCGCCGCCGCTTCAACGCGTTTCTCCACGCCGCCGCCGCCGCCACCGCATAAGTTTGTCTGCTTCGGGGCGCCGCCGCCGTCACCTGACCGGCGGACAGGTCTATCACGTCTGCTTGCGCTTTTTCAAAAGCTTAATTTGGGCTCTAAAAGTTACTTTTTAATCTTTGTTTTTTGTTGCACTTCAACACGAAGATGAATAAGTAACTTTTCGAGACCATAGGAAGCTTCCAAAAGAGCGCAAGTACCACGTGACAAAGAGGGGCCAGTCACGTGATAAATATGGGCCACTTTTCCGCTGGCGCCCATGGGCGCCAACTACAAATTCGTATAGCGCCGTAAATATAGCTCTAAAAAATTTTATTTTTCATTGTAAATTTGTTTTATGACTTCCTTTTCCCAACCCGGCTGTTCAAAAAAAATTTTTTTTCCTTTATGCGTGTGTTCTTTAACATAATTGTGTTATAGCGTTGGATTTCGTCAGAAAAATCGACACATTACGCTTGACCGACACACAGGTCATGTGACTGTGACATCATTTGACTTGACGTTCGATTCGGGTGTCATGTGATGCCACACAACACAGTAAATTAAGTTAAAATAATGCCAGTGACAGATATGACTTTACTGTTATATTTTTAGTGGCATAAATAGCAGTTCTGAAATTCATCAGGCTTTAATACTAAAAAATGTATACCGCATTTATAGTATGCAGGCTATACATGTTTAAAGGTTTAAATTTTATGCAGTGCAGATTATCTATAGGTGCAGACTATAGACCCGAAGCTCTCAAGTTTTGAAAAACGCTTCTGGCGAGAAACATAGGAAAATTTAGGTCCCGTTTCCACTGTGCGTAGTGTTGCATCCTTTCAAACGTTGCATTCTTTCAGTTTTTAGCAGACGCCGAAGGAAGCTGCCAGACACTAGTTTACGCCCGTGGAACGTACATGATGAGACGATAGGACGCCACTTCACGTCAGCATTAAATGGCCTTGTCTCGTGGACGCTAGTGGAGGTGCCTCCTTTGTGGTCGCGTCTTGTGAACACCAAAGACATGATGAATTTTTAGAATGACAAGCAATGTTACTACTATAGTTACGACTTTTGTATGTTAGTAGCTCCTTTGTGTGCTAATGTAGCGACATTTTTGAAGTGTAACTGGGGTGTATGAGAATTTTTTGTGTGTGGACATCTACATAAAAGCTTTCATTCTGCAGTTGAAATTTGCCCATTCACTATATTCTCCATGTGCAGACTATGGTCAGGAAAATATGGTGTCTGGTACAAAACAGTAAAATTTAACTCTTTGTTTTCTGTGGTAATAGCTCAAATTTTGCCACTTCGTTAGTGAAAGCTAGGAGCACCATCTTGTAATTCTCTGCGTTTCCAAGTGTGTGGCAAGGTCTGTACCACTGCCAGTATTTCCAGTTCCTGGTTTTCCCTGATTTACTACCTTGCTATTCCCTTGCTCTTTGCTCTTTAATGTTTGTTACCAGTTTCTTTTGCAGTAAAATCTGGTTACAGTCATCGTGCTCGGGTCAGGACAAGATCTGGTTGTAATAGGAGCGTAACTAGAATCCAAGTGGCACCATGATGATGACAAAGTGCATCAAGTGGCCCAATTTAGCATCTCCTCATTAAATCTGAAGCTGCTCAACTGTTGCCTGTGAAACCCCCTAAAAATGTCGCTCTAAGGGTCCAGTCAGGCATTCGGAAATAGCCACAAGCAGAGTTAATGTGACCATAACACACATTTAAATATATTTGTACCTCAATGCATTTTACAAATGGTATTTCTATCCGTATTTTAATTTCCAAATACTTCACTTTCTTTTCCTAACTTTTTCTGGAATGTAATTGCAATTCTGCTCACAAAAGCACTCTGGTCTCATTATTCTGGCTTTTGTTGTGCATTTCAGTATTTGTGTTTGAAAATAATTTTTACCTTATCTTAGAAATGTATTTTTACTATCTATTGCTATACTGTGTTACAGCTGTGCTCTTCCTCTCATCTCAGTGTATTTTAGTATCAGTAACGGCGGCGGCTTACAAGGAAGAAGAGGAGGGGGTGAGCATTGCCGTATGTGAGGAACAACAGGGAAAGGGAGCAGTGCCTCTGCTGTAAAGTGTGGTTTTTCATTCGTGCATGAGCATTTTCTGCCAGGAAAGGGCACTAGCAGCTACCGCTGTAAAAGTTTTGTTCATTCCTCAAAAATCGCCACTGTTTCCATGGTATAAAGAACTAAAGAGAAGCTGAAGATGTTTTCATTCTTAGAAATGCTGTGAGGGTTTCATGATGTGTAATACATGATGTATAATACGTCCCCAACATTGCACTCAACCATTTCCGATTTTTAAAAGAAAAGTCCTTTAACTTTTCCTAAAATATTTTCGCCGAAAACAAATTTTGTATGGCGTGAGGGGGTTTGAATTTTTTGAAACTGAGGCTATAAAACAGAAAGGCTAATAATCTCAATAATTTTAGTGAAAGACTCAAGCTGTTTTTTTTTGCTAAACGCTTCACAATTTATTTTTATTTATTCAAGCAGCATTCAACTTGCTATGTTGTAATGTCTGTGCAATTTTTATTGTTTAAATATTTTTTTAATTCACAAAAATGAGCACTTTTTATTTTTTGTTTAATTATTGCTTTGTGCTGGACAATTATAAGTTGTTCTATTGGAAGCCCTGTAGATGTATTAAAAATTAAAAAATGTTTGAAACCGTATAGCAAAAAACTTAAAGCAATGCAAGCAATTTCTGAAGTTGTAGAAAAAGTCATGTCTTGCTGCCTAGACACGGTCGTTTATTCTACCCTGAGAGAGGTCCGAGTAAAAATACAAAAAATGAGCGAACCGTGTCAAAGAAGTTGCCTGTTCCTTTCTGAAAGTTTCACCGACAATAATTTCTTTTTTAAGCTGAGAAAAAAGACATTGAAGTTGGAGTCTCTTGACATTGCAACCTGCCATTGTTTCTTAGTGCCTCTATTGACACGCACAACACTCCACCTGACATCAAGAGCCTGAATGGTTTGCGCGCATGCTAAGGACAATTGCTGTTAGGGAGTCTGATTCGGCGTATGTGGGTTCTACATCCACGTCACGCACTTTTGAGTTGCAAATTGTCTTCAGTATATGCAGTCGCTGTTTGCAGATAAAGACACGCCATAGTTTGCTCCTGCCTCGCTTTCTAACCCTCTTCCTTTTAGCTATAACGTCAAACAACACGCCACAACTATCCTCCTAGTTTACGAAATTATAATAATCAAAATTTTTACTTAGCTGCATCAGCTATACGCACTAAACTGCAATAAATGTCCTTCATCTGCCACAAAAATCAAAAAAAATAACTGGCAAAAAAAAACAACTTTCTTTGTGCAGATTTCTGAATATGACTAGTCGGTGGTCGCTCGAGACAAGTTTGTTGCTCTGCACAGGGGTTGCAACAGGCACGTAGCCAGGGAAGGGGGTGCCGCCTATGGGGCCCGGCCTCTCCCCCTCCCCGGAATTCCAGTTGAACTCCTTTCCCTCCCCTCGCACAGTACTTTGTCGTGGGCGTTCCCCCCCCCGAAACAAATCCGGCTACGTGCCTGCCGTAATAATGTCAGAACACCAAGCTCTTATTGGCTGTTAGAAAAAAGAAAGAAATTGTGAGTAGTCCTCAAGGCATCTAGCATTGAGGTCTTTCCACCATCCTTTCAATGAAAGCCAATCGGCAGCTCGACGTCGTTCTGACGTCATCGCAACTCCTGCGCAGGAAGCAATACGACTTGTCTCTCCACATACCCCTAGTTTTTGTGCCCTTTTTACCGTCGGTCGTTCCCTTTCAGAACGCCAGTGGGATCCCGTCTATCGTGTATCAGCGCTTCCTGTATAGGAGTTTGCAGTGACCGCCGTCCGAGGGTTGATGCCGATGTCTGTTAGGCATCAAGTTTCGGAGCGAGGAGAGCTTATATCCGTACTAATGGGCGCAAATATCCCGCTGTTGCAGTGGCAGCACATAGGACGATCAGACCATATCCGCTGTTGTTTCGCGTTATAGCCTGTAAGGATGACTGCTAGGTCGAGCAAATGCGTAGCATCTTAGCTGTCAACGGGATTGCATGTACAGGTGGTTATAGTCGAAAATGCACATGCGTGGAACCTTCATGCAGAATCGCTCTCCCAACCAGAAATTGACTTCTGTGCATGCAAAGCTACTCAGCTTTCATGTCAGGTGGTGTGTTGTGCGGTGAAGAACCGCTAGAAGCAATGCTAGGTTGCAACGCAGAGAGTTGCAACTCTTAAATATAGTTTTTCTGCTTTAGAAAGAAAAACATGTTTCGATTAAACTTTTAGAAATAAAAAGCAATAAGCTCATCTAACAATTTTTTTTAAATTTTTATTAGGATTATTAAGGGTAGAATAAACAGTTGTTCAGGCAGCAGAACTGACCTCTTCACAACTTTAGAAATTTTTTTTCTGTTAAGTATCTTGTTGTATAATTCCAAACATTTTTCATTTGTAATTCATCTACAGGACTTCCAATACAAAAAGTTATAATTGTCAGGCGCAAAGCAATAATTAAATGAAAAATTGAGAAATGTACTCATTTTTATGCATTGGGTTAAATATTTTTTAATATTACTGTAAACGACTCTAATCTTCACGGGCTCAAATTTTCGCGAATCAGGCCAAAGCTGAAAATTTGAAATTATTCGCAAATTCTAATTTTCGATGAACTGAGTGTAGCTTCCGTAGCTGTCTCGCGATATTGCCCGAATTGTTCGCGTGGACGTATTTTTTGCAAATTGTAGGCGATTCGCAAAATTCACAAAAATTAGGTCTTCGCAAAATTTAGTCGCTTACAGTATATAAATAAAAATTGCATAATCATTATAACATAGCAAGCCCAATGCCACTCAAATTACATAAAATAAATTGTGAAGCCTTTCTAAGAAAGTCTGATTTTTACTAAAATTATTGAACGATGCCTAGTTTTATGCCCAAATAAAAAAAAATAATCAAACCACGCATTTTCCATAAAAAAAATATTCTGGCAAAAATATTTTAGGAAGTGATTAGGACCATAGAGTAAAGAGACAAATTTTTTTTAAAAATCGGAAATGGTTGAGCACAACGCTGGCATGAAAATGAGCTCTCTGTCAGACGGGCATCTGAAGCGCCATTTATGCCAGATGACGCTCAGTGTAACAGCAATTTAGTGCCCAAATACCATCTTGAGTTCCCGTGTGGCACTGACCAAATGGCTTTTACACTGAATCTCATTTGGCTATATTGCGTTTTAGTGCCTGTTTGACAGAAGTATGAAGTTCCTTTTACAGTGACGGCCATTATCGGCGCTTTGCAGTTGATCTCGGGTTGTGTTTTTGTGTCCTTCGTGGCCCGCTAAACCTTGAAGAAACATTTCTCCGCCAACTGTCACGTGACATGAGACAATGTGACACTGTGTGTTGTCGGTCAATGACAAAAAGTTTCCACTATATTTAGCTAGAGAATTAGTGTCCCATGACACTGTGATTGCACTGGTTCAGAGAACAACAAAACTATAAGTAGGCTGTTCCTTACACAGCTTGTCTTATCTTTTTTATGTTTCCAGCTTCTATTTAATGCGGTTTCCACATCCAGTGCAGCAATGAGATGTCACAAAGTCAGCACTGCATCGGTGTTAGTGTCCAGAGCTTGCTTAGCACTGGAGTTAGCAGTGCTTTTTGTGTTCAAACTGGACAAGGACGGTCACATGCAGCGTGAACGATGACACAGATTCAACATGGCATAAAGTGGGTGCTGTGTTTAGTGAGTGCGCAGCTTCCATCACTGCGGGGGGCGTGTGCAAGGGCTTCGGGCAATAATTGTGATGGAGATAGCGCATTCAACAGAAATGCGGCTCCGCGACAGTGCGACTCCAGGGCCCCGAGACCTACGCGGACACTGAGCTGAAGTCCCAGGGCTCAGGTGTGCCAATTAGTACTTTCGCATAACAGTTTGCCGCTGCCCCGCCGTCCAAGGGCCAGTGACAGTGGGCGGCTCCGCAAACACACCCAGCTCCTTACTTTGTTCGACGGTTCACGCATCTGGCGTCTTGCCACCTACCCTGTGTAGCGACAACGTCATCTTGAGGAGCGGGGTACAATCTCGATTCGGATCCAAGGACACGGTTGTTAGCTCAGTCTTCATTCGGCCGGCCCTCGATTTCGGCGATGTAACCTAATTGACGATTGGTCTCGGTTTGATCTGAAGCTTCGGCTTGAGCGAACGTCGACTGAGCTCGGTTCAGTTCTGGTGCTTCAGGCTTGATGGAGCCTGAGTTTGAGTGAAATCTCGGTTTGAGTGAAAGCCCTAGGTTGAGGAATGCCCGTCGCTAATTTGAAGTTAGAAGCTCCCGGTTGAGTGAAATCTCAGTTTCTGGTGGTCTACGAGTCTGAGTGACGGCCTGAGTTTGAACAGGCGAAGTCTGGGGTGGACTGAAAGATCTGGGGTTGGAGGCTGAAGAATCCTGCGTTCGAAACCCAGAAGTCACTCGTTCAAGGCAGGAGAGTCACCTGAACCCAGGAGCTGAAGCCCCGGGGTTACAGGGCCCCTACGAAGTCGCGGTCGGGCTGAAGTCTCAGTGGGGCTGAAGTCTAGCGGTCGGACTGAGTACGGAGTCAAGGCTGAGGTCTCAGTGGACTGGAAAGCCTCTGGTTAAACTTCAGCGCCTCGGAGTGGATGGAAAGTTCCTGAATGGATGGAAGTCTCCGCTGGGCTTGTGATGTTGATGTGCAGTCAGCCGGTCGGCTTTAATCTCAGTGCCACTGAACTCTTCAGGTTGGTCGGGATATGGGATGCAGCAGGGTATAGACTGACATGTGCCGGCGCATGGTATTGCTAGTGGCCGGAGGGTGCAAGAAAGAGAGTAGCGAAGGAGCAGAGCAGTGCCTCTGACTGGCCGCATATGCAGACACGCTGGGTCACTGCCCGCACGTGGGGAGAGCTCTACCGTGGACTGAGTAGGCATGGAAGCCTGACACAGAGCGCTTTACCAGGGTAGGTGGCAGTCTCTGCCGGGATAGCTGAAGTGCGGACTGCAAAAATGATGTTTCATTTGTTGTATTTCATTTATCGATTACTCGAATGATTTTAAGCCAGGGTTTCATGAAAAACGGAGAAAAGAAGTCTGAGAAAGGTAAACTAGGTGGCTCTTGTCTCGGCATGCGATATTTCTTTATGATTTTTTAAACGCGTTAATATTAATTCAGCTGATGCATGCAGCCATTTTTGTTTGGACTGGAGTTTGTCCGCTTGTTACGTCCTCTTGCCTCGCTGTTGCAGGGGACATGACGGGCATGACAACATGAGGCGCGGTTCCCTGCGCAGCACCCCGATGCACCTCCCAAATCACGTGGAAGCGCGTATGTGGGCGGGGTTGCCAATGGTTGTGCTTGTAGTCTGCTAGCTCTGGTCACTTTAAAACTGCACTCGTGTTATAAAATAATCAATGCTACTACATATCTAGGTAGTGCCACAATGTCCAAAGGTTCAAGAAGCTTCCTGCTTGTCATGTTTTAGTGCAGGATCATATTTTGCAGCATAGAGCGAAAATGTATCCGCCTGAACCCGTTCTCTAGACGGCTTCCTTCAGGCACAAAAGTAAAATTTGGCACATGGGATTCCTTCTTTTGCTGTATTGAAGTTAACCGATTGGTATTTTTTACACCGACGGTTTTATCGGTGTTTCTCGGTTAGAACCGAGTCCATACTTCTGACAACATCATCTTTAATGCTGTTTTGATTAAAATCGAAAGTCTGGAGCTTAATTATGCGTTACAGGTTAACGCAACAGCAAACTGACCGGCAAACAAAGGCGCTGTAAGATGGAAAGAATCTTCTCGCACGCTGCCAGTGATGCACCGCTGCATGACGCGCACTCCCTTTACGATGGCATCTTGGATGTAGGCACATGATTCTGTTTTCTCAAAATGCCCAACGTACGCCGACAATGTAAAACCAAGGTCTCTGCAACGTCGCCGTTTGTGCGAAACTGCCGACATTTGGGAGGAATAGTTGGCTCTTTGAAGACAACTGTATGCGGACTCTAGTTGCGAGGTTGCGCTCTCATCCTTCGCCGAGTCGGGAACCCCTACGCTGAAGTTCTAAAGCACTTCGTTGAGAATCGGCTTCATTTAAAAAATGTCGCTTGATTTCGGCGTATTTTTTTGTTTGTTATTGTTTCGCTGTTTTTGAGGTTTATTACTCTTCTGTGTTAAGCCTTGAGCAAGTGCAACTACCGTAATATCCCTAGAGATGCCCCAACCCCTAAGGTAACCCACCCCTACTCTTGGCATGCTTCTCTCAATTTTCTTTCAAAAACACACTGAATGTGACATATTATTTCCACGAAATGCAGTGCCCAGGCGAATGGTAACATTGGCGGAAATGAGGTTAGTCAGTTACTGGCGGGAGATGGGCAAACATTGCTGACTGTGAAGGATGGTGCATCTTTGCTTCATCGCCTCGCTGATTTAGAAATAACTTTTTCAACTGTTGCTGATTGCACACCGAAGTTTAGCCCACTTCTTATTTTCACTCGATTTGCTCTCGATTTTAGGTGGGCTATGTCAAAGATATTACAATATGATAAAACAAAAAAAAAATTCCTGTCATAATTTTTTTTTTTTTGTGGCATTGAAATGTTTATAGGCTGGGAGTGTTTAGGCATAATCGAAACAGTCTTCTCAGTACGAAGCATGTGTCATTCAAATCAAAGCGGAAATTTTGTTTCTTGGTTCTAAGTTAACAAACGCTGGTTACCTCACTCGGCAAGAACTTTTCGGTGAAGATCAGAGGTTAATGAAAGTACGCTTCTGGAATTTGCAGAAACCTAAAATGCCAGGTTTTAGCTTTGCTATGACAGTCTGCACATCAGAGAGAAAATGTTTCTTGTCCTTCCAATCACTTAGTCCATCAAATGTAACGATGCTTAACAACCAAAGATACCTAGTAGGAATGATGTTGCAGCTTTGTCTCGATCTTTTCCTTAATGTTCATTATAAAAGCACTGCAGACATAAAACGCTTGATTTAGAAATAACTTTTCAACTGCTGCTGAATTGCATATGAAGTTTAACCCACTAAATATTCAATTTACAGTAGAACGTGAATCTAACGGTTGCATTCACATTTCTGGATCGTTTTCTGTGAAAAAATCAGTGCTACCTTTTAACATTTCAGGTGTATAGAAAACCAACGACACACCGGACGATACCTAAATTTTTTATCAGAATTCACCCTTTGCATCTCATACAAATCTTCAGTGGTTTGCTACTATCATTGACGTCGCACATCACGTGTGTGCTCCACAGATAAGGCAACTCTAAAGAGGAAGTGGACATTATAACGGCGACCTTCGAAAAAAAACGCGCTTCAAACAAGGATGCCGCCAACAATATCTACAAGAAACTTTGCCACCCATCTGCAGCCGAGAAAACCCATCCCTCCAGCCGCATGTGCGTCCCGTGCCTCAGGAGGCTGGCTTCGAGCGTTCTCACCCGATAGCCCTCAGACACTACACGGCATTGCAGTGACACACAAGCCCGCTCTCGACCATTGGCCATCATCTTCCTCTTCAAGAAGCTCGTCATCTCAAAGAAAAAAGACCCAGGTACCTTGTTTACGCAGATCCTTGCCTACCGACCGCAAAGCCTCATATGTGGGAGAAACCGAGATCCTTCAACGAGAACGTCTTCGGGTGACATGGGGCCATGATGTAAAAAAAGAAGGACGGGCAAGGAAACGCTTCTAGCCAGAACATGCGAGAAAAGACCCGCACCACGCCTTCGACTTTGACAGCAGTTCCGCCCTGGACACCGGTAAAGAAACTGGAAAAAACGACTCTATTTAGAGGGTACACAGACATATCAGCATACCAAGAACAACCTGAACCGGTCGATCGGGTACCCTACCAAGCAGCTATATTCACGGACTTCGAGGGGTCACGAAAAGAAGCAGACGATTAACGCGGCAGCGACAAGTGAGAAGAGAAAGGCTAGACACCCAGCCAAATAAGCTACCGTGAACAAGCGACCGTGTCATGGCCGCTGACACGTCAGGAAATTTAAACCAGTTGGTTAGAGTACTTCAGTTCCTTTTCTTAATACTCACCTAACCAGGCAGATTTTGCCAGAATGTTTACTTTTCAGAATAAAACGGACAGCTTGTGGCAGCTCTTATCTCAATCACTAGTCCTGGGGCATTGTCGCGGGAATGGAATGCTGGTTTGGGGAGCTCTATGGTGCAGGCCAAGTTGTTCCCTCTCGTTTTTGCTCTTTATCCTACTGGATGGTGGTTAATAGCGGGGACGGTGGTGTCTTGCTTGACCAACGTGAAGACTGAAGTAGTTCTAGTGTAAAAACCAGTCTTCAAATCAGTTCGGCGTCATGTCCATCTTAGAAATAGAGAGACTCTTGCCGTAGGCTTTGTTGTCGTTGCGGGGGGGATTTTACTTGTTATTTTTGCTGGTCAGATAGTTGTTTTATTTCATCACAGCATTTATTAACCTCGTTGACGACTATCACCAATATTAGTTTGTTCTGCAGGCACGAGATTGGTTAGTTGTCCAAGCTTTCTCCAATCTCGCTCTGTGATCATTATGCAATTACTGCCTAACAGTCATCCCTGGTGTAGGTGACCATAAGGCTATGGCTGAAGATTTGGCCTTTCTTTCAAACTGTACTCTATGTTTGAAGAAAAAACATCTCACTTAGGGGACAATAACGCTAGCTTTCCAATGATCTCTCGGATAAGGTTCCCTTTGATGTTTGAAGAAACAAGCGTTTTAAGTAATGTTACCTTATTGCAAAACATATTTTAAAAAATGTATGTCAAATTGTTAAGCAATTGTGTTGGATACACGACACTTTTCAGATGCTTACGTTCAGCTCTTCATCAGATAGTCTAGCGCGTACCATCTGTACACTTGATGGTTGTTCTAGAATGAAGTGATACTGCCGTTAATCGGGCTGATAAACCTGGCAATCTTCCAAAGCCTTCCATTCTCAAGTTTCTCCCTCAGTGCGCACAGTGGGTGACTCCCCTTGCCTACACCTCTGATCACATAGGCTCCCCCAATAAACCAGTCAGCATCGAGCTTCACAGCCACGCTTGTCAGGCTACCCGAAGGTCAAAGAATGTTCCATGTTATTAAGAACTCTTATTGCCGTTTATGTTCAGCACCTTGTTGTTCACACTGGCAAGTTGCCGGAGGAGGGACGTCGGCGATTGCAGTGTGAACAACAGAGTACTGGAAAACTGACGATAAAGTTCTTAATGTGTGGGCATTCAGATATGCTTTAACGTAACATTGGCTCGATGTTTTAAACATTGGGGGAGCCTATTGATCAAGTGCCGACGAAACTCATATGCACTATTACCAGTTGCTTGGGTATACATCATCACTTCATTCTAAGAACAACCATCAAATTAACCGCAGATGGTATATGAAACGAAAAGAGATAATCGTGTAATCAACACAATTAGCAACAATTTGACGCCATTTTAAAATATGTTTTAACAGAATAACATTACTTAAAGCGGCTTGTTTCTTCAGGCGTAAGTGAACTCACTGGATCGTCAGGCTAACGTTATTGTCCCGTTGAAGATGGCGGCACCTAATAGACAGTTTGAATCTTCGGCCATGTACTATGATCACCTACACCAGGGATGACGAACGTGATACCGAGCGCGATCACAGAAAATGGATTAATCAATCCTGGAAGACCGTTAACAGAATAATGTGAAGTGATAACAATCGCAGATTATCAAATGCTGCATCAACCAAATATCTGACCAGCAAAAAAACAGCACGATAAAATCCCCGCTAGCGTAGCTTCAAGCCCGCGGCAAAATCTCTATTTCTAGTGTTTGAACTATTTGCAAGACTGGTACACTACACTTCTTCAATTTTCGTAGTTAAACCAAAGTACGCATCACTTTCTTCATCAGTAGAGCAAACGAGAACCTTGGGACGACCAAGATTCCATTCCACGACAACTAGCTAGTGATTGAACAAGAGCTGCAATTCTGAAACATTTCGACACTTGAACCGTGATAATGAAGCCTCTAACCAACAGTGCAAATTTCCCGGCGTTTCGCGGCCTGCTCGTCGCCGGCAACCGTCTTTCTCTTCGCTGTCGCTGCGTTAAACTCGTCTTTTTCTTTTGTGACCTCATCGTGAATATAGCTGCTGGTAAATTGCCGTCATTCCATTCAGAGTGATGCTGGTATACTGGATCTCAAGGACTCTGAGTGGTTTTCTACTAGGTGTCCGTTGAGCTGCTGTAAAGAACGGCATCGATTATTCTTTGTCCACTAGGCTGTTCCTTGCACGTCCTTCTTTACATCATGTTATGTCTGCGAAGGCATGACCTTCTCCCTCGACATATTCAGCAGGCAGCCGTCATTGTCCTGCGGATGACGTCTTTGGAGAGGAGATGATGGCAATAATGAGAACGAACTTATGTAATCGCAATGCGTAATGAATCTGAACTGCGGTAACCGCTCGTACCTGCGAATACTTGAGACGCATAATGAAGATGAACCTGGTATAGTGGCAAGTTCTGGCAGATATTGTTGGCGAATCTTATTATTCATTTTGAGTCCAGACACCTGTACTTCTCTTTAAATTCTTGCTTATCTGGGCACGCATTGATGGCGATAACTACTGGCTTGTGAATACAATTGGTCTGGTAAAATTTCACCTGAAATGTTGAAGATTTATACCGATTTCTGAAACATCAGAAATGGAATGCAGCAAGATTAGGTAAATTGAATATTTAATTAGATTTCCTTCGATTGTGCAATCAGCAACAGTGAAAAGGGTGTCTAAATCAGCGTTGCAATGCATTAACCTGTAGACATTAAACGTCAGACAAAGCTGCAACATCATTCTAGAGTATCTTTGAAGCATGGGTGTGATGGACGAATTGGAAGAGCATTTCTCCTCATTCCTTTTTTGAACTATCCTTAACAAAGCTAAAACCTAGCATTTAGATTTCTGCAAATTCAAACATACTTTCATTATATTTTGAAAATTCTTGCGGTAACCAGGCTGTTAACTTAGAACCGAAACAAAATTTCCTGGCCCGAATGACACATGCCATTGCTGAAGACTGTTTCGATTATGCCTAAACCAGCCTATAAACATTTCAATGCCACAAAAAAAAGGTATGACGGGAATTTTTTTTTTGGTTATATTGTAATTTTTGACATAACCCACTAAATCGAAGATAAATCAGTAAAGTGGGCTTCGATGTACGCAATCTGCCAGTTGAAAAAGTTATTTCATCAGCAGTGATGAAGTGTCCACAGTCAGCAATACCCATCGCAGTAACTAACAACCTCATTTCCTGTCTCCTTTTCTTTATTTCGATGGAAATAATGCACTGTGTTTTGAAAATTGAGCTGGAATGGGACAGGGCATCTCCTAGGATATTGCGGTAGTTGCACCCCAACAGGCTTAACACTTGGAAAGTAAACCTCGAACAATAACAAACAAGAAAATCGCCGAAATCGCATTCCCACAAATGAGCCGAGTGCTGAAATTCAGCGTAGGGATTCAGACCGGACGAATCGCGAGCTGTCCTGGCAATCCGCCTCCCAGTGTCTTCAAAAATTGTTAATCATACAGATGTCGGCAGTTGTACAAGCGGCGTGCTGGCCCTTGGTTTTGCGACCCAGTATGCGTTGGGCATTTTGAAGGCAAGTCATATTGTACAATCAATAAGACAAAGGTGCCGTCAAAGCGGTGCATTGCGGCGTGGGAAGATTCTGTCTGCAACGCCGCTGTTGCGACCGGTTTAGCTGTTGGTGTATATGACGCGCAATTAAGCTCGAACTGATTTAATCAAAACAGCATTAAATGATGTTATCAGAAGCGTTCCCATTCCTAGCCGAGAAACTACGAATGCTTTCGGTCTTCTGTTGGCAGAGAACCGCTTGAGGCTCTGGCGGCGGCGAATTCAGCGAGCATTACAAGCTCTGCGCTAGCAAAATGTAGATCTACATAAAACATGACAAACGGGAGCCTCTTATTTGGACATTGTGTGCCTGCCTAGATATGTGTAGTAGCATTGTTATTTTATAACCGCAGTACGATTTTAAGTGACATGGCTAGCAGACGACAAGACAACATTGGCAAACTACGCCCTCCATGATATGATGACCACATCGCAGGAGACCTCATATGTTGTCATTGCCACGTCATCCCCCTACCTTTGCTTGAACAAAGAACGTAACAAGCGGACAATCCCAAACAAAAAAGATGGCTGCATACATCAACACAATTAATATTAGCAGCGTTTAAAATCATAAAAGAAAATAATGCAGCATGCGAGACAAGAAACCACCCTAATTTTCTCAGACTTCTTTTTATACGTTTTTCTATGAGCACAACTAAACCAGTAATAATTTAATGCGTCTGTCATCAGAACATCATTTTGCAGTCAGCATTCAGCAATCGATAAGCCGTTCTGACTCAGTACCTCAATCGCGATAGAACTCCCCGCGCGTCGGACGAGCGTCAGCAGAAGACGCTCTCGCCATTTCTTCTTTAGCACCCCTCGGCCATAGGCGCACCGGCACCTGCACAACCAAATGAAAATTCTGCCAACTTCATATCGGTACCAACCACAATCGCAAATTGAATTAAGCAAGATATTGATCTCATCGCCGAAGCCATTCAACGGAATAAATCAGACATCGAATAACCGAAGACTCAGCATCGCATTCAGCCCGGCCAGGCATAGCCAGTGAACTGTTGACACGAAGACTCCCCTTGCGACCTTCAGCCTGAACACTTCAGCCTGAATGGAACTCGGCTGAACGGCAGGAACTCGTCGCTCAGTCTGGGACTTCATGGCTGGATATCGACGGACGACGGTGGACTTCCTCAGGCGGCCTACGCTGGCGAACTCGCTCAGGCCAGGCACAAACCAGGCGGGCTACTTCAGGCTGAGTAAACCGGGCTGACTCAGTCAGGCCGAGGACCTCGTGGGCCCCAAACCGTCAGACAGCGATGAAGACATTATCAGACCTTGGTGGAATCGGGTGCCTCCACCAAGATGACATTGTAGTCACCATTAGGCTCCAGAGTGCAGGAACGCCTGAGACTACAGACCGTCAGACAGGGATTCAGGCCAATTTCTTGAGCCCGCCCGACAGCCTATGACAACGGGAAAAGCGAATCTATGCTGGAGTCAATTGTACGCCGTGACTGGCTTTGTGGTCGGCAGTAATTTTCGCGCTATGGCGGGCGCGTTTCTGTTGAATACTTCTCCATCTGGATGAGAAGCGTAACCCTTTCACTACGCATCCAGCACCATGGCACTCCGGCTGCAACAATCGTCGTTCATGCATGAGCAAATCGCGCAGTTAAGCGCACGCAAGCGTGCTTTAATGCTAAGTAAACCGGACACTAACACCAATGCAGTGGCAATGACATCACGCTGCTGCACTGGATTAGAGCACATTAAACAGAAGCGTATAAAGGCAAGACAGGCTGTAGGGCGGCTGCAAACGCCTTTTGTTATTCCTGACATCTGTCATGGGACAATTCTCTGCTAAATATAGTGGAAACTTTGTCATAAGCGACGGCGCATTATCACATTGATGCTCATGTCGCGTGACAGTGGCGGGCTTCTTCAGATTTAGCGGGTACGAGAGACAAAACGAGCGAGGATCCCACTCGCAGACTACCCGATAAATGGCGTCACTGTAAAGAAAAGACATATAAATGAGAACAGGCTTGCCCTACTTTGCTTCATATATGCAAATGAAGTGATGTAAACCATTTAGTCAATTAGCAGAACAACTTAAAATTACATTTGGAGACACTAATGCTCTTGCCATCTGAATAAATAATTGCCTAGATTCCCATCTGACAGAGGAGGCATGAAGAATTCTCTTTCTACAGTTCTAATCACTGCTTGCTGCCCGAGGAATTTTTTTTTTCTTTTGCTGATAATTATTTTTTTTTTTTAATTTAATAAATAGGCATTGTTTAATAATTTAATCAAACTTTCTTAGAGCAACTTCAGGCTAATTTTATGTAATTTGAAATGGCATTGGAAACTGTTATAATGATTATGCAATTTTTGACTTATAAATATTAAAATGAATTCATCCCAGTGCACATGAAAATGGCATTTCTCAATTTTTGATTTGTCTAGCAAGCAACCTGACTTAGCTCATAGTATTCTGAAATAAATATACTATTTGTTCAACAAAATATAACAGAAAATGTCTGAGACAACCAGAAAGATACTGCCTGGAGCAATGACTATTTACCTAAATAATCTAACAAAAAATTGTTAGAAGGAAACTATTGCCCCCATTTCTAAAAGTGCTGTCGAAACAATTTTTTATGGCTTCTACATTGGGCCGACTCTGTGCAACCTGGCATTATTTCTTAGAGATTCTTCACCGCTCTACAACTGCAAGCTAATGTATGCACATTCTTCTGGTGAGTCTTGTTTCTTGCAGGGACATGTATTGTACGCAACTACTTACTCTTGGCAAATCTTACCGGATTCCCGGCGGTATAATCATCACTAAATATAACAAAACGCTTGCTGATATGTCTGATAATGCGTATATGCCTGCTACACGGAAATTTCTGTAGGCTCTGCTCGGGAGCTGATGCTAACGGCATCGACGGCCTGACGGCAACTACTGCTACGGGCTTAGCGACAACAGCGCGAAGCAGCGTAACAAGTACTGGCCTTTACAAGGAAGGATATGACAAAAGGCTGAAAAACAGATATCGAGCAAGTGTCATTATGCGCGGAGTGCTGATGGCGTCAAGATGACGTCGAATACTTCTGAAAGTGAATGGAAAGACCTCGATGCTGCAAATGCAGCTACTACAATTTTCAAACGCCAATAAAACTTGGTGTTCGACATTATCACCTTCGGCGCGAAAACAATATATTTGGCGATACAGAAAATCTGTAAGAATGTTTGTTTTGCCGAGATGCGTACGCATTGACAATGAGCAGGTATCACTTCAACAAGTATTGTCGATGTCCATCTCAGCTGTCAAATTCTGATTATTTATTTCAGGCTAGGAGGATAACCCAATGGCGGAAATGTGTTGCGTTACGTTGGGACAGTTGGATGGAAGCGGCAAATTATGGCGTATCTGCAGGCAATGACTGCATACAAAACCAATTGAGCTCAAAGTGCTGTGGAGTAGGCTTGCTCTTTGTAAAATCTATGAGCTTAGTGCCTTGCGTCGCACAAGGCCATTCAATTAATGATGTTATTGAAAATATTTGAAAACAATGGCAGGTTCTGGCACCTGGAAACTCAACTCAATTTCTTTTTCTCGTAATAGCATTTGATGAACTTTAGAAAGGAAGGCAATCTTCTTTACAGAATTGAAAATAAGCGTTCGAACGGCAAGACAACACCTTCAGAAATTTTGTTGGTAAGTATTTTGTTATTGCGGTTTAAACATTTAATATTTAACTCACAGGCTTCCAATGGAAACAATATATTATTTGTGGAAATACATATTATAAACAAATAAATACCATTTTTGTGAATTAAAAATATTTTAAACTTAATAAAAATTGCACAGACATACAACGCCAACAGGATTTAATGCTGCTTGAAGTAAATAAATAAACAATAGCGCTAAAAAAAAAAACAAACAATTTTACTAAAACCAGTAGATGCTTGTTTTATGCCTATTTCAAAATTCAAAACCCGCTCACGCCATGCAAATACCAACCTCATGTAGGAAAATTTAGAATATCTAAAATAGGAAATGAAATTAGTATCAGCTAGATAAATTTATACATCATGTACATCATAAAATTATGAAATTTCACAAGAATGAAACATCTTCAGCTTCTTTTAGTTCTTTATATCATGGAGAGCGGTAACTGGGCCACGAGGAATGAAACAAAACATTTTACAGCGATAGCTACTAGTGCACTTCCTGGCTCATGCTACGAATCACAAACCACACTTTACAGCAGAGCACTGCTCTCTCTCCCTGAATAAATCTAACCATGCTCCCCCTCTCCTTTACCTGTAAGTCCATTCCCCTCTGCAGCAAGTTAGACAGAGGAGCCAAACAGTTTAAACCTCTTACGTCTCTTAGGACCAGCTCAGCTGCAGCAGAACTGGTCTAAGAAGACAAAACAAAGCCGTTTGAATCTCAGTCAACAAATGCAATGGCCATGACTATAAACACACCATGCATTCACTGATACTGAAAATACATTGAGTCAGGCAAGAGCACACACTCCTTATTAAAATACATTTCTAAAATCAAGGTAAAGTGTTTTCAAACAAACTCTGAAATGCTACAACAAACAGGATAATGAACCAGAGCCGATTTGAGAACAGAATTATAGTTATTCAGAAAAAGTTAGGAAAGTTAAGCTAGATGCAAATGCGGATAAATACCATTTAATAAATAGAAATTACAAATGTGTGTTATGGTCACATTAACCTTGTGGCTATTTCGAATTTATCGGTCTGGCGTGGCTGGAACAAAGCAGCAACTGTTGTGCGTTGAAGATGCCATTGTTTTCTGATGCGCTGTCGTATCGTGGTATGCACTTGAATTCTAGTTGCGCTCTGTGCAACTGGATGCTGATGCGACTTGGCGCGGCTGTTTCGCCGAGCCAGATTTTGCCGAAAACTGGTAACAGGCGTGGGAAACGAGAACGGGGAATGAATCGGGAGACCAGTGAGTACGAAGTTGCCGCACGCCGAAATGCGGGAATTTAGTAGTGCTCTCGCTTTCACTAATGAGGCGGAACAGGCTATTACCACGGAAACAAAGTGATTTTCTCCCTCTGTTATAATCTCACACGAATATAGTGAGCGAGCGTCAGCTGCAGAATGGCACATCTCGTGCAGACCTGCTTTAGTTACGCAGCTCCGCTAACCTTTTAGGCTATATCGCTGAGTCATAACCAGTAACGTACTGCGTATTCTCAATTCATCATGTCTTTGGTGTTCTTAGCGACAGAGGCACACCCGCTGGAATCCCGTTGCGACCGACCCAGCGTGAAGCGGCGGCATCTCGAAATCTCATCATGCAGCAGTAAACACTAAGCGTCTGTCAGCTCCTCAGCTTCGATTCATGAGACTACATGCACTAACAGAGCGTTGAAAGGGCTCTTATATGCCGCTATGAAATAAATATCATGTCAATATTTCTCGCCGAGCTGTTCAAACGAAGAATACTCGTCTATAAATCTACTTTTTAGTATGCCGCATATACTTCAACTGAGCATAACCTGCTTGACATGCACCTATAAATCTGTTATGCATTTTTATCAGCCGATCTTCGTCTATATGCCGCTAAAAATCGCCCAGTAAGTCATATCGATACGCGTATACCGCTATTGCAATAAATGCAACAGCTGGGCACTGCGCTTAATTTCATGCGTCGAACCAGGCGTCAGGGCATCAAATGATGTCACAGTCACATGACGCAATGTGTCGGTCAAGCATGTCAACAAAAAAAATCAGCGTCTACTGATTATGGTAAAGTTGACAGGCAACCTTCACTGAAACAGTGGCGACAACTCAATCTGAAATGGCGCTGCATCCTGGAAGATGGGCAAGAATACACTGGTGTGCCCATGCGCAACACAGGCGCATGGGCAGAGAAGAACGCAGGTCGGTTAATAGCACCATTTTGGCCACTGGCAATGCGAGAAAGAAGGTCGTAACCTGCTGGCAAACGTGGAACAATCGTAGAGATCAAGACGGGCGCTGTGGGCATGGTAGCGTCTGACTGGCGGCGGCCATAATTAACGGGCAAAGGCGCACAGGTCTCCAAGACTCTGTACGGTAATGTTTTGTGTCAAGTATCATCGTGCCTCATCTGTGGTGTTCCTGTAATAGACTCATTCCACTGTAAACAAGTGCAGAAGAAAAATCTGCGAATACTTGTTAATTTCGAGAAATGAAAATACTAAAAATTTACGGAAGAACAAAAGATGACATGGCTACAGAAGTAAATTACTAACAAGGGCACCTTCTCACAAAAGCGTGCAGATGCAAAGAGCAAGAAGAAAGAAGAAAAGGAAATGAAAAACATAAATAAACAATAAATATTATTTTGCAAAATTCCAACAGCTTATTGTTACTATCTGTAGCTGTCATTTTGCTATTCATAATGCGTTTATGTCGCGGCAGTAGCGGTAATTAAATTTAATCCCTCTGCGCATAACGATCTGTCCTGTCGTCGTGCGCTCTGGCGCTCCCTCGTCAGCGCCAGTGCCGTAGTCACTTGCGATGCGATTCACAGAAGTCACCTGTCAACGTAACAACATGATAGTGTAAATGAAGACGTCTGATGCCTTTCTTTTTTTTTTTGGCAAT